>LPNX011174439.1:281537-292299 GCA_001517045.1 Pseudotsuga menziesii | reverse complement strand
TTTCGGTGCTCACACCTATGAGAGGATTGATATGCCTGATTTCTTTTATACTGAGTGGTTCAAGCTTGCAAAGCAATCAAAGATCTGAAAGTCTTTAGAGTCAGAGTTTTAATCTCCAGAGAGAATAAGCCGATACTTGCTCTAGGTTTGTGTGTTGATAGCACAGTGGACTCTATTGGCAAGGCATAGTATCTTAAGAAAGTTTTTCATATCAATTGCTTATGTGATTTCTGTAAGGATGTTTTTAATTCAACAACTAAGACTGTAGTGAATTTTTGGAATAAAATTCGAAGATTCAGAGACTGTAAGAAACTTCCACCTGCGATTGTGCTAAGCTGGCTGGATTTGGGCCTTCAAACTCAAAATTTCAGCAGACAGAGGACTTTAACAAATTCTATATGTTTGAACAATATTATTTTGGACCTCGATGTGATCAGCTTTGGGTGTTTTGAGAGCAGAAGAAAACAGCAGTGAAGAAAATCCTTAATGTGACAAGTTCTATCAGTCCTGTTGGGGTTTACACCAACAGCTCAAGTGTGTGTGTCAGTGATAAGGCTGATTTAGCAGTGTGTGGGGCAGTGATATGATTGACATGACAATAACCAGCAGTGTTGATAAGCAGCTTGATCAGCATGACCGTGATAACATGAGCAGAAAGATGATGTGATAGTATTGACTACAGAAAAGATTTGGCAGTGATCAGAGTGCAGTGGCATATCAGCAGAGAATACAGGTTTTGGTATTTGACAGGTCCACAGGTTCGGCATATCAGCAGAGAGTACAGGTTTTGGTATTAGACAGGTTCACAGGTTCGGCAATATTCTATTTATCAGGGTGGCAGGACGGGGCAAGGAAAGGAGGTCGTAGCCTCCTTCCGGTAGAAGCCAGAAAACTGGGGAGTGGTAGCTTCCTTCAGGTTGCAGCCTGTAAAACAGGGGGTCGTAGCCTCCTTTCAGTTGAAGCTGGAAAAACAATTGAAGTCTATATAATAAGACAGTTGTTCTTTTTATCCAGTTATTTCTGGACAACTATTATTAAAAAGGATTCCGTGGTTTTACCCCCAGGACTTGGGTTTCCACGTAAAAAATCTTGTGTACTGTGCATCTTGTTATTTTCATGGTTGTTGATGATATGCTGCTATGATTGGTGATTAGCAACTTGCTCTTGATCAGATAATTTTTTTAATAATTGGCAAATACTGATTCACCCCCCTCTCAGTATTTCAACAATGTATGGAAATGCAAATAAGTGAGGAGCTACTACAGACACTGCTAAGCATGTAGGATCATTAGCGGGGTTGCTTCCACATGGGATATGAGGACCTCACCATTGAGATTTAGGATATTTACTTCCTAACTGGGCTGCCCATTCATAGGATTAGGGATTCATTGCATCCTTAATTGGTTGGTCATCAAACTATCAACTAGTTGATTTCTCAATACTGTGGTTGAGATCTGACAACCAAGATCCCCAAGAAAATTAGAATAGCCCATATCTAAGGCCTATTTTTCTAGGTCGTGGTGGTGAGAGTGATTCGAGTTCTTGGGTGATAAGAACCAATATGATTACTGGGGTAAACTCTTGTTGGTGAAGTGAGTGATGGGTGGGAATCAAGTAGCATGGGAGTGTATGTTGTTGCAACACTTGCACAAGATTATGACCCTAATGTCTAGGTGGGGAGAGGGTTAGTTCACCTATCGGAGCATAGTGTGTTACTACTTTATTAAGCATTTTTCATTGCTCTGGATGCTATTGATAGTACCATTGGGAGCTCCAAGGAATATGCTGATGGATTTCAAGGGCATATTGATACCCAGGATAGGTGGCACGGAGCTGGGACACACTTTCACATAGCACTATCTGCATGTCTAGTGGTAGAGGATTGGTCCTATGTTTTGAACACTCTAGGGACACTGGGGGGGGTGAATTATTGTCTTTCTTTTTTATTACTTTTTTTTTCAAAGCTAATTCAAACTTGTTCATACATTAATAACCATTCATCGTTTATTGTGTGTAGATCAAAATCAATAATTACTCATCAACAAACACATAAATCGTACAAAGAATGTATATGGACATTGGAAACTCAATAATAGAATATTGATTGAACTATAGTATTTTACATGCATGTGAGAAGATACCAATCTCCATTTTTTAGATTCAACTAAAGGAGCCTCCAACCTCATGGGTTTTGTCAAGTACAACTGACAGAAAGCGACAAGTCCCTTCTTCTTCCAACTCCAATTGGAGAGGGACTCAACCCTCAGTATTTTGATTCAAAAGAAAAATTCCTTGTCAATTCTGATCCAATGTGATCTACTCCAAGTATTCTCTGAAACAACTTCAAGTTTGTTGTAGAAAAATTTTCTGAGATCTTTACACTATTTGCAATAAGTACTTCATAAGGCTTGTTCTGACTACGCAAACATTCATTAAGTAGTGCAGTCACTAGTATGTGCCCCTGCTCATGGCACTTCTTCTCACAAATGTATATCTGGCCCTGCTACTAAGAATACTGTTCCTTGTTCTAAATTTGAGTATTTTTATCACCCAATATGATCTTGAGTTGTCTTAATTTATAGAGTTAAGATGGTGACCCCAAAGATTAAAAATAATTCAAGAGTTCACACTTTCATACCTAATTTTTTCCAAACTTAATATCAGTCAACATTGACTAACATACCTTGGATTCTCTTGGAATATGAATAATCCAAATTTCCTCCTCTTTCTAGGGAATGTACATTCAAGCTTCACCTATCCTTAATTCTAGCTCGAATTTCCTCCTCTGGTAGGACAAACCTTTATATAACCTCATATATTCACAAAAATTATCAGTTGCATATGTCTCCTCACCTTCCTTGCCATTACACAACCCCAAAAAAATCCTTAAAAGACTTTATGTTTCCTTGGACCACCTTAAATGCCGTACTCACTCCTTTGTTGTCCTCTTACCCCAACCCTTCGTAGCCTTAGAGGTATACACTCTTCCACCAAATTCCACTCAAAATGAATAGGTTTTGACCTTTATTTATACGTTTTGAGAGCTATCTCAAGTGGGGATGACATGATTGCTTTTATACCTAGGCCAACCTATCAATTTTAGCATGAGGCTGACTTGTAACTATTTATTTTTGTAACTTCTTCACTTGGTAGAGCCGAAGTTACATATTTTGTTCAAATTGATTTGTTTTCCAAGACTCTAATGGGCCAACCTGACCTTGTATTTGTATAGTTCATGTTCTTTATATTTTACTAGTTGTTGCTGCAAATGTACAAGTTTAATATAGTCCTACATATTCCCTAATGGAGACAGGTGCATGAGCTAATCATTTAGGGGTTCAGTTGCCAATGCTTCATGGTGTTTCATCATGGTTCCTTTAATGTTGGCATCAATAGCTTCTTCATTGCTAGTTTATTCCTCAAGGTCCTACATCATTGGTTCCAAATAATTTTAGGGATTCCTTTGACATAGCATGCCCATAAATGCAATATAATAGAGGCTTCTTCATTTGGAATCTTCATGCTTGTATGGGTTTCAATATTTGCTTGGAGAAGGATTCTTCAATAAGAAAATATCTTGTAGAAATTCAACCCTCTTGATTTGAGGGGCTTCTTCACTTGCTAGAAATACTTCATTAATATCAATGATGCTTCACCTTAATGACCTTTTTTGCATCAATGACATCCTTTCAACAATCTCCCCCTTTGTCATTGAATAACACCAACTTTTTCTCCCTTTGACATTAATGGAAAATTCTCCAATCGATCACAGGACAATTCTTCATTGTTTGGTTCTTCGAAAGATATTCATCATGTTGGATGCTAAGTATATTTTCACTATCTTGGCCATTGCTGCTATAGAATTTGCTTCTTGCTTGTTGTAGGTGTCCCTTGGTGTCCTCCCCTATCTCCTATTTTGATCTGCTTTTGTTCATAACATAGTCACCATTTATCAGGGATTTTTGTGATTTCATTCTTGTTTATGATACACTGCATTTGTCACAATCTAAATTCATGATCAGATTCCCATAGGATTATGAATTCTAGTTGGTTCTACATCATATTGGTTGTTTCTTATGTCATGTAGGTCATGTCATTCCTGCAACATTTTTTGTTCCTTCAATTATGTCTCTGATTTTCTCAAATTTTCTTGTAATAAACTAAGATATTTATGAACTTTGGATGTTTCTTGGTAAGATTTTGTAAAGCCGCTTCTATATCTATCTTCTCTACTCTAGTTCCATCGAAGTATATTTTGGTATAGTCTAGGTCAACCTTCGTTTTCTCATATCCACAATCCTTTTGACTAAGTTCTCTCTTTCATTCATAAGAGTTTGCACTACTGCTATTACGAAAAGTTATTATTTTCTTGTTTCTTGTTCTTATCCAATTTGTTTTGTAGCTTCAATGGCAATGCTTCACTCTCTTTTTTTCATACATCCTATATCCTCTTGTCTTATACATAGGCTCCCCCTATCAATAACACTTCTTTAAATTTGATTGCTTCCCCTCTTTTTATTGTCATCAAATCCTCATTTTCGATTGTTAGAATGATATACTTCATTTTGGTTGCTCTAATTACTCCAAAACATTGAGTAACTGAGTCACTTGTTAAACAAATTTTCAATGTCCTCCAAACTTAAGATTCTTTGGTGCATATTCATTCTACCCAAATATCTCTACTTTCATAATGCCTTTAGAGAAATCAAAATCTTGCTTCCCATTTAATGTTGGACCATTTCTTGAAAATCCCAGTGAACAGAGCATCTGAAATGTAGCTTCTTCACAGTCCTTTTTATTGTAATCTAGAATCCCATCAAGAAATAATGGCAGTTATCCAATTTTGGAGACTTCGTTGTATTTAAAAAAAACTTGGATATGGTGGTACTTCATCAATCTTTTCCTTTTCTTTTAAAGGATTTCCATTTAGTCTCAGCAACATCCTTGGAATCTTTGTCTTTTCTATCTTCCACACTGTTGGAAGCCAATATATTGACCTTAATTCTCATTCTTTCAAAATATGTGGTCACAATTTTCAGTCCCGATCTAAAATATGTCAGATGATATATTCTACTACCCATTCCTGAATCATCAAATGCATTTTCTTCTTTCTCCATGGAAAAATAATGAGAATTCATCAAAATATTTTTTCTCTTTTGCAAACTTTATGTTTCTCAACAAGAAAATATCATGAAGTTCCATCAAGGTTACCACTGTCAATCATGATATATCCTTTTATGCATGATTCCCTTGTGATCCACACTTGATATGTTGACTCTACCTCGACCTCTAACAAATTTGTCTCACTTTTACCATTGTTTGCTCTTCTAGGTTTGTTTAGTACATCTGCAGTAGTGCATTCACCCTCTGATTGTACCTTTGAATTGGAAGCTTCAAATGATCAAAGAGCATATTTTCTTACCTTCATCATTCACAAAATGCAGCATCATGCAGTTTCATTCTCTCTTATTCATGTTCACACATTTCATATGTGAGCCAACATTTTTAAAGTCATGTGCAACTTTTGACTGAGATGATATTTTATTTCCGTGCCCACTTCAGATCATGTACACATATGATCTTGGATTTAAGAAGGTATGCAATTCATCCTTCCAGCATTTCATGTCATGCAAGAGAACCATGCAGAGTTTGATTAATAGTTATAGTTTTCCAACAAGGATCTTTATTACCTTCATAAGCTTCTATCACTTCGTGACTAACTGAGAGACTTTACCCCCCTTGTACTGATATTATTTTCTTTTCAATGAGATGTTACAATCAATTGATATTCAAACTTGCCTTTGTTCTCTATCATAAACTTTCATGAGAAACGTGCCTTGAGTATGCCCCTGCATACTCTGCATAAGATTCATTCAACTGTTTTCATGATTGACGACTTCAGATATTCAAGTCTGTTATATTTTTTCCTTGTTGATCCTCCATTATAAATATTGTCTTATTTTTTACATGAACCATTTTTTATCTTATACCTTCAACCAATTTGTTGTTTCCCATGACTGTAATATTTTCATTGATTTCCATTGGTTGCTTATCATATTTCATAAATTCATAAGTATACTTGAGTTGACCCTTGTCCTTCATCCACTTTCAGGAATATTTTCTTGCTTAGTGCTAGAAGATATGTACTTGCATTATCCTTTCTTTTCCATATTTGTTTGAGCTCCTTCTTAGATTTGGAAGGAAATTTACTTTTGATTATTGTTTTATTTGCTTCTTGCAAACTTGTGCTTTGCGCCATAATTTATTGCAATTGTGACATTTTGTTGTAGGGAAATATTTTTCAATATATATAATGCATTTGCATTTCCAACATCTTACAACATACAATTTACAGTTCAAAGCTTTATGACCATACTCATTACGTGAAAAAAAAATCCATTGAAGTGATCTTCATACTTAGGTGCTAGATATATTCTAGATGGTGCATCCATATTAATTTTGTCGTGGATTGATCAAAGTCTAGGGTAGGCCTACCTGGAACCGCTTCTTGCTCACTGGATTCAGGCGGTGGCACCGCCTACGGTTAACTGGATTCAGGTGATGGAACGACTTCTTGCCAAAGGCACATGTGCGGTTCTCTGTAACAACCCAGAACACCAGGAGAGTGAAAAAATAAGTTAGAAATGCCAAAAATCTTACAAAAAATGATGAATCAACCACAATACAGAGCACATCAAGTTAAGGTGGCTCAGATCTAAAGAGATCTAAAGATTTCAAACTAAAACTTCACTAGATCAAATGTAGATCTGACTGCAAAGATGGGAGGCTAGAGCTTGGATTCAGACAAGAGTATTTTAGAAACTGAGGAAGAACAAGACAGATCTCTCCCCAACGGAGTCACCAAATTTGTTATTAGGAATATATCACCTTCTGCGGATAGAAGTTGTTCCTCTGGTCTGAATGGTTCAGATCCAGAACAAATGAGTGAATAACTTGGTTGAAGACTTTCTTTGAATGTTTGTAACTCTGATGAAGGACCTGTATACCTGTAAAACATATCAAACATACAAAGACATCAAAGCTACCAGAAAATCATCTACACATCCATATTAGTGACTAAGGAATCCAATAACATATATGTGAGATTAACGCAACAAACATGTGGGAAGGAAATCAACTTTGCATTAGAAAATAAATGAAAGAGCTTACAACCATGTGCCTTAGTGCCGATACACTCCTTCACAAGATTAGCACCTTGTCCCCAATAGCTCCAACTTGCTCCACAATTTATCTCTCATGGATTATGCCCAGGTATCAATTCAACAACATAACTCTACTTTTTATCTCTCTCTCCCTCAACCATGGAGTATGAGCTTGTATTTATAGGGCTCAAATGGATAGGATGGTTGAGATATTGGTGGGTGAGGTGGCCATAGGATCCTACAAAGAGGGATCTCGACCTTAACCAACCCAAGTGAGTAGGGATAAGGTTAGACACAGGGCTCTTGTTCTAGAAGCCTCGAGAAACCTCATTTTTCACTTTTAACTAAGGGCACCACTTATACCCCTTTATGACAGAGCGGTGATGGGTAAGAACCGTGCCAACAACATAGGTTA
This sequence comes from Pseudotsuga menziesii, assembly GCA_001517045.1. NCBI lineage: Eukaryota > Viridiplantae > Streptophyta > Pinopsida > Pinales > Pinaceae > Pseudotsuga > Pseudotsuga menziesii. The sequence continues at coordinate 284,721 of LPNX011174439.1, read as the reverse complement.
AAGGCAGTGGCACCGCTTTGTTTTCACACAACTAGTGCGGTGTTGAACAAGGTATCGCTTATCTACTTGAGGGTAAGAGCGGTGATGCAATTTTGTATGTTGAAACTAACACCTAGAGCAGGATTCTCTTCAATTTTTGGATTTGAGGGCAAATGTCTGTTTTAGGGATCCTATCACATGCTGGTGACAGATTTTGAGTGTAACACTCTCTAAGAGAAAAACTCCGTGTAATGGTAAGAAGGGGGACAAGGGATGCCTAAGAATAGGGTGACTAGTGCAATCAACTATGGTTAGTTTATCGTTGTAGTTATCTATTGTATAAGATGGTTTTCTTCACAAATATATTCCAGCCCATATATTATTGTACATGACCTTATAATATAGTTGGAGAGTCACTGCAAAATATGTTGATCCTCTCGGCATCCCTTTGCACCTCTTGCTGTAAATGCTAGTTTTAAATGTTTTTTCCTTTTAAAAATAGTATGAGTTTTGGATTATGTATTATTATTTTTAAAATAAAATAATTTGCTTCATTAATACTTGCAATTGTGATTTAATTGATTTTTAATTATAGTTTAAGTATAAAATTTAAATGTGGATTTTTTATTATGAAAAATTGAATAGTTGAATTTGATATTTTAAAAATGGTTTATATATTAATCATATTAAATATCGATGTCAAAACATAAAAACAATTCAACAAACTCATATCTATTTATTTATTATTATTTTACAAAAATAAATAGATTCAACTTATTTAGGTTCACTTACTTTATATTATTTTTTTTATAAGTTTCTAATTTCACAATTTTTAATATTTTTAAATATATATATATATTGGTATGAATATAAAATATTTTATATTGATATAATAATTTTTACTTATTTATATTAAAGTTCACTTAGATTTTATTTTACTTTTAAATAAATTTTTAATAAATTATTATTATTATTATTAAAATTTAAAGTTAGGGACTAAGTTGCATGCATTTCTTGTTAACTTAAGCCAAATAACTTTTGGCGAGTAGAAAAATCATTTCAGCATCGATATGTCACCCAAAAATGAGTTTATCTTTGAAATGACGATATGAAAATTGAAAATTGGGGAGAGGGGAAAACCACTGAGCTAAATCCACATGAACCTGGAAAACTTGTATGAAGCTACATCGCGAATAGTCAAGCCTTCTTATTGGAAAGATAGCTTTGGAGGACCTCTAGGTATTACATGGCAACTTTGGAATAAAAGGACGTTAAGGAATAGAGTTACGAGATAATGTCGAGGGGTCCTGCGGTTCTGGTTTTCCAGTTTTTCGTCAGTTCCGCTGGTCTTGAGGTTAACTCTGAATTATCAACATGTTTGAATTTTTAATACCTGATTTTTAGTGTATGCGAAAGGGGTCTCGGGTCTCTCTAAGAGAAAAACTTTGTGTAATGGTAAGAAGGGGGAAAAGGGATGCCTAAGAATAGGGTGACTAGTGCAATCAACTATGGTTAGTTTATCGTTGCACTTATTTATTGTATAAGATGATTTTGTTCACAAATATATTCCGACACATTTATTATTTCCATGGCCTTATAATATAGTTGGATAGTCATTGCAAAATATGTTGATCCTCTCGGCGTTCCTTTGCACCTTTAGGTGCAAATGCTAGTTTTAAATATTTTTTAATAGTATGAGTTTTGGATTATGTATTATTATTTGTGAAAGAAAATAAATTGCTTCATTAATACTTGGAATTGTGATTTAAGTGATTTTTAATTATAGTTTAAGTTTAAAATTAAAATGCGGATTTTTTATTATGAAAAATTGAATAATTGAATTTGATATTTTAAAAATAATTTGGTATTTTAAAAATGGTTCATATATTAATCACATTAAATATTGATGTCAAAACATACAAACAATTCAACAAACTCATATCTATTTATTTATTATTTTGTTACAAAAATAAATAGATTGAACTTATTTAGGTTCCTTACTTTATATTATTCTATTTATAAATTACTAATTTCACTATTTTTAATATTTTTAGATATTACTAGTCAATATGCAATTTCACAATTTTTAATATTTTTAAATATCAACCTTTGATATACATATATATATAATATTTTATATTAATATAATAATTTTTACTTATTTATATTAGAGTTTACTTAGATTTTATTTTTATTTTTAATGAAAAATTGTATAAATTATTATTATTATTAAAATTTATAGGTAGGGACTAAGTTGCATGTAGTTCTTGTTAACTTAAGCCAAATAACTTTTGGTGAGTAGAAAAATAATTTCAGCATCGATATGTCACCTAAAAATGAGTTTATCTTCGAAATGACGACATGATAATTGAAAATTAGGAGAGGGGAAAACCACCAAGTTGAATCCACATAAACCTGGAAAACTTGTATGAAGCTACATCATGAATAGTCAAGCCTTATTACTGGAAAGATAGCTTTGGAGGACCTCTAGGTATTACATGGCAACTTTGGAATAAAAGGACGTTAAGAAATAGAGTTGGAAGATAATGTCGAGGGGTCTGGGGGTTCTGGTTTTCCAATTGTTCGTCGGTTTTGCTAGTCATGAGGTTAACTCTGAATTATTAACATGTTTGAAGTTTTAATGCCTGATTTTTTAGTGCATGTGAAAGGGGTCTCGGGCCTCTCTAAGAGAAAAACTTTGTGTAATGGTAAGAAGGGGGACAAAGGATGCCTAAGAATAGGGTGACTAGTGCAATCAAATATGGTTAGTTTATCGTTGCACTTATCTATTGTATAAGATGGTTTTCTTCACAAATATATTCCAACACATTTATTATTACACATGACCTTATAATATAGTTGGTGAGTCACTGCAAAATATGTTGATCCTCTCGGCGTTCCTTTGCACATCTTGGTGCAAATGCAAGTTTTAGATATTTTTTCCTTTTAAAAATAGTATGAGTTTTGGATTATGTATTATTATTTGTAAAATAAAATGAATTGCTTCATTAATACTTGTAATTGTGATTTAATTGATTTTTAATTATAGTTTAAGCTTAAAATTTAAATGTAAATTTTTTTATTTTGAAAAATTGAATAGTTGAATTTGATATTTTAAAAATGATTCAGATATTAATCATATTAAATATTGATGTCAAAACATACAAACAATTCAACAAACTCATATCTATTTATTTTTACAAAA
>LPNX011174439.1:232455-280721 GCA_001517045.1 Pseudotsuga menziesii | reverse complement strand
ATATTAATATAATAATTATTACTTATTTATATTAAAGTTTACTTAGATTTTATTTTTATTTTTAAATAAATTTTGAATAAATTATTGTTATTATTATTAAAATTTAAAGGCAAGGACTAAGTTGCATGTAGTTTTTGTTAACTTAAGCCAAATAACTTTTGGTGAGTAGAAAAATAATTTCAGCATTGATATGTCTCCCAAAAATGAGTTTATCTTTGAAATGACGACATGAAAATTGAAAATTGGAGAGAGGGGAAAACTACTGAGCTGAATCCACATGAACCTAGAAAACTTGTATGAAGCTACATCGTGAATAGTCAAGCCTTCTTACTGGAAAGATAGATTTGGAGGACCTCTAGGTATTACATGGCAACTTTGGAATAAAAGGACGTTAAGGAATATAATTGGGAGATAATGTCGAGGGCTCCGGGGGTTCTGGTTTTCCAATCTTTCGTCGGTTCTGTTGGTCCTGAGAAGTTTTAATGCCTGAGTTTTGAGTGCATACGAAAGGGACCTCGGGTCTCTATAAGAGAAAAACTTTGTGTAATGGTGAGAATGGAGACAAGGGATGCCTAAGAATAGGGTGACTAGTCAATCAACTATGGTTAGTTTATCGTTGCAGTTATCTATTGTATAAGATGGTTTTCTTCAGAAAAATATTCCAATGCATTTATTATTGCACATGGCCTTATAATATCGTTTGAGAGTCACTGCAAAATATGTTGATCCTGTCGGCATTCCTTTACACCTCTTGGTGCAAATGCTAGTTTTTAATATTTTTTTCTTTCAAAAATAGTATGAGTTTTGGATTATGTATTATTATTTGTAAAAGAAAATAAATTGCTTCATTAATACTTGCAATTGTGATTTAATTGATTTTTAATTATAGTTTAAGTATAAAATTTAAATGTGAATATTCTATTATGAAAAATTGAATAGTTGAATTTGGTATTTTAAAAATAATTTGATATTTAAAAAATGGTTCATATATTAATCATATTAAATATTGATGTCAAAACATAGAAACAATTCAACCAACTCATATCTATTTATTTATTTATTTTTACAAAAATAAATAGATTGAACTTATTTAGGTTCACTTACATTATATTATTTTTTTTATAAGTTTGTAATTTCACAATTTTTAAGATTTTTAGATATTAACATTTAATATGCAATTTCACAATTTTTAATATGTTTAAATATCGATATTTTTTTTGGCTAGGGGAATCAACAACTGGTGCCAAGTTGGTACTTGCGTGACGTGGGGTCCAAGGATCCATTCATTTTACCACTATACCCCTAGGTTCCCCACAACAGCTCACAAGCTATGGGACACAGATAAACTCGAGTGGGATTTGATCTTGTGACCTCATTTATAACAAGTGACTTCATAGCAAGCGATGCCAATGAACCACACCCATATAGGCTATCAACATTTGATATATTTGTATGGATATAAAACACTTTATATTAATATAATAATTTTTACTTATTTATATTAAACTTTATTTTTATTTTTAAATATATTTTGAATAAATTATTATTATTTTATTGTTTTTAAAATTTAAATCACATAACTTCTGGTAAAACAAAACCACTTAGTTGCATCCACATGAACTTGGAAAACTGGTATGAAGCTAAATTGTGAATAGTCAAGCTTTCTTCCTGGAAAGATAACTTTGGAGGACCTCTAGGTTTAAAGTTTATTTGGAGGATCTCTGGGACTTATTTATATTAAAGTTTATTTAGATTTTGTTTTTATTTTAAAATATATTTTGAATAAATTATTATTATTGTTTTTAAAATTTAAATATAGTCTACTAAGTTGCATGTAGCTCTAGTTAACTTAAATCACATAACTTTGTCAATAGAAAAGTAATTTCAACATCAATATGTCACAAAAATATTTTCAGAAGAAAAAAGCGTGACCTTGTTATTCATATGAATCAAAGGACATCAAACATACATTCCAGCAGTGGGCTTTCCAAAAAAAAGACAAAGTTGAACGACTACCATACAACCAGTCATATAAACAACGATATAAACTGATCATGCGAGAACACAATGCATACAATGACATGAGAAAGCCATCCATCCACAAAGGAAAATACTGATAATCTCCAAAATGGTCCAATTAGAGAACCCCATCAATATGTAAATCGAACCTGAACATCTGACATACATATCGAGAGGACAAATAGCACTGAGAGCATTATCAGAGTATCCCAATCCTTAAGACATAAATCCCACTAGGGAATAGGTGCCAAAAAGAATAGTTAGGAGCCTAGCTTTGGCACTGAGCCAAGACACCACAGATCTATTTTTTAAGTATTTAGTGATGATCACCTCATGCCATAAGCTAGCTCCATGAAGTACCATCCACAAGATTTTTAGTCTCAGAGAGGTACTAAACCATACAATATTTTTTATACCCCACCCACCTGAATCAGTGGGCCTGGAGAGAATCTGCCAACCCATAAGGTGGTACTTTTTCCTGTCACCTAAAGAGCCCCAAAGGAAAGAGAATATCATCTTCCTCAGTTTGTCAAGGATAGATTTTGGAATAGGATCAAGGGCCAGCTAGTATACTGGTCAGAACAACTCGAATCAAAACTAGTCTTCCCCCCATAGAGAGGAGCTTATGTGCCCAGTGTAGAATTCTCCTTTCAAAATTCTTAACTAGCCAAAACCAATCCTTAACCTCATAGCCCAAAGGTTTGATAAAGTATCCAAGATACTTGAATCCCCTCATGATATGTTCCATCTTATAAGGTAGAGAAAGAGAGATGTTGTGTAAGATTCCCACCTCCACATTATTAAAGAGAAACCCAGACTTGTCCAAACTAATACTCATGCCTGAAGCCTTGCAGAAGGTGTCCAAAATAACCTAAAAATCCAACCATTCATCAAGAGTTCCATTGCCAAAGAGGATAGCATCGTCCACAAATAGGAGATGTGTTAGGGCCAGAGACGAGGATATTTTAATACCTTTGATCAGTCCTTTTGACCTATCATATTTTATCAATAAGCTAAGATTCTCGATGACAAAAATGAACAGGAGGGGGGGTGATGGGAATCCTTTCCTAATACCTCTCATGACAGTGAAGAATTTTGAGGGAGTCGCATTGACAAGCACAACAAATTTTGCAGAAGAAATGCAGCCCATAACCTAGTTGACACCCAACAAAGGAACCCCAATCTGAAGTAGTATAAGTCGGAGAAAAGACCAATTAACTCTATTAAGGGCTTTTACCAGGTCAAGCTTAAGGATAAGATCACTTTTATTTTTTGTCTTAACAGTATGTAAAACCTCCTGAGTGATGCCTATTGGCTCAACTATCTACCTGTTCTTGAGAAACCTGAACTTCTCTAGAGAAATAGACTTTTCCAAGAGAGGTTTTAACCTGAGGGCAATGATTTTGGAAATGAGCTTATAAACTAGGTTACAAAGGGAGATGGGATGAAAATTTGCAAAAGTAATAGGTTTGTCTTTTTTGGGGATCAAGGAAAGGAAGGTAGAGTTCAAGGAGGGAATGACCCTTCTTGATATTCTGGAGCATTCAACAACATTTAGAAGATCCCCTCCGAGCAAGTCAAGGAATTCGAGGAATAATTCCACTGGCCAACTGTCAAGTCCAAGACTTTTGTCCTTTTTGAAGGATTTTAAGGCCCCTTCAATTTCTCCCATGGTAACCACCGAGGTGAGACGATCGGCCCCATCCTTTATGAGATAAGATGGGAAGAGTTGAATAACCTTGAGCTGAGCCAAAATGTTGTTCTAGTTATCGTCTTTTAAAATATTTGAGAAATGTTTAATTCCCAGATCCTTTAGGCATCCCTCATCTTCCACTAGGTTGTCCTTATCATCTTTAAGGGACTGGATAGTGTTTTTATTCCTACGTGAAGATACAATAGATTGGAAATATTTAGTGTTTGCATCACCCAATGTTGCCCAGGTAGTCCTACTCTTAAGCTTCCAAGTAAGTAGTTCATGATTGGTCAGAAATTTCTTTTTCGATTTGAGATCCTATAAAGCCTTATGTCCATCCAGTGAAAAAATGCTTGAGGATGTAGATGACAAGAGAGCCTTAACCTCTAGGTCTAAGAAGAGTGAGTCCCTTTCCATATCAGATGTTTTGTTCCTTATCCATACTTTAACCTCATTCTTGAGCAATCTGAGTTTTTGAGAGAGCAGACACATATCATTCTCTGAGTCTGTAGGTTGTAGCAAGGGCCATACCTTCTTAATAATTTGTGTGAAATCTTGGTCCATGAGCCAGGCCCGATTAAACTTATAGGGATAGTTGTGGTCTCTATTCCCATACCTCCATTCAAGGAAAATAGGATAGTGGTCAGGTACATTGGAATCCTGAGCCTAAACTCCGTGACAATGCAAATATGGAAGCATAGAAGATGAGATCAGAAACGGGTCCAGCCTTTTACTTATCCCTTCGTCACCATCCCTACCATTTCTCTAGGTAGGCCCTGCACACGAAGGAGCAATATACACCAGGTTATAAGAAGAAAAGAGTTGTGTAAAAAAAAGGCCTAGGGGACCCACAACCGCTTTTTTCCCCCAAATATCCGTTGCATTTAGGGTAAAGTTTAAGTCACCAAAAAGGATAAGGTTTGTGGAGCTAAGAAATCCACCGTTCATGGAATTTTTCCAAAATATATCTCCGTTGCGATAGGGCCCATAAAATTTGAGGATCAACAGTGGAGAGGGAGAGCCATGTACCCTAGCCATGACTAGGATTCCCACAACAGTATCAAAGGCCCTACAACGAACCAAATGACGGTTCCATCCAGTAAGCAACCCCCCCCCCCAAGACCCACAACACTAGTAGCACAAAATTCCTAGTTTGGCATGAGTTTAGAGAAAGCGAGGAGAGCTGGGTACACGTTGCACATGGTCTCTTGCATTAAAATAAAATCAGGAGCTAAGGAGAGGAAGAGAGAACAAAGGCTCCTTTGTTTGGTCGAGCCTCCCAAGCCACGAATGTTGAGAGAAACAATCTTCATCAAGAGACATCATGATGGGGTGACGATGCTCTAAGTGCCCGAGATTGTTTTCCAGAGAAGCCTCTTGCTGCATTTTTAATGCGTGAAGACAAGGGAGTGTATGGTAGGATACCCAAGTCCAAATCCTCCAAAGATGTTGGCTTCTTTTTTTATTTACGAATGGTGACATTTTCAAACCAGATGGAGTCTAGCGGCGGAGTAGTGGGAGAAATGGGGGTTTTGGCAGAGAAAATATCAAGGGATTTCATTAGATTAGGGTTAGAGAAGGAGGGTGACACATAAGGACTGGGAGGGGAGTGGTCTTGGCATGCCGGAGATCCCGCACGAGATAGAGGAGGAAAGTATTCAAGAGGGAAAATATGGACTTCCACACCCGAAATGGAAGTCTTAGAGCCCGAAGGGGAAAAATCCATCCGCATAGGGTTCGATGGTATGGTAGTAGGGACTTCCACACCTGAAATAGAGGTATCAGAGCTCGAAGGGGGCAGATCCACTAGCACAGGGTTCGATGGTATGGAAGGAGACAATTTTGATAGCGGCTCGAAAGAGTTAGGAAAAGGAGGGACATTAGTCCGAGCCAGCCGCGGGGACTTACTCAAAGATGCACCCACCACGAAATTATTTATAGCCTGAAGATCCATATCAGATACTTCCCCAAATAAAGATAGGGCTTGTGAATATTCACCTATCACCGGATCAGCTGATGTATCCTGGGAAGGTGTCGACAGAGGCATATCCACATGTGAGGGTGATGGATACCTGTCACAGCTAGTGTTGTCGGTTCCATGAAGGAGCGTGGGACATACATGACGCAAATGTCCAACAGCGTGAAATCTACTGCAGCGAAAAGGAACATTTAAATAGTCAAGGTGCTAAACGAAGAGACGGTCCTTGCATAAAATTTCAACTTCCACTGGAAGACCCGAGGAGATGTCCAGTTCCACAATAATTTTTTCCAATCTTTTTTCATACATGATATTGAAGTTTTCCTCGATGGCCACAAATATGCTGATAGTGTTAGCGATTCCCTCTAGAACCCCTTGGTTCCAAAGAGGAAAGGGAAACACTGGGAGTAATACCCATAGTTGGTGCTTCGTCACCCATTCCCGTAATGGATCAAAGTGAACATGCCAACGACCTAGGACCAGAAATCCCTTCCCAATCCTCTAGAGTGAGTCCAGTATGGTAGTTGCGTGGTCATCCTCTAGAAAATCAAAGATAATCCATCCCTTCGCGAGTAGGCTGATAGTGGGAATGTAGGTAAGTATGGGATTCTAGTGTTCAGTCATCCACTTTGACCATTCCTTCTTCCCCATGTGACAATATTCAAGTCTTCCCACTAGCGCCCGAGTGCATAGTGCCTCGACCTGATCCATATAAATGGCATACTTGAGGACATAACGATACTTACCCTCCTGGGCTTTAATATTCTTCACTTTCCTTTTTCTACGCGAGTATGTGAGACCCCCCATAGAGTCCAATTCATGTGCCATAGAAACCCCAGGTGCTATAGAATCTGAAAGATGTGTGGCAGGTGGCAGCGAACCTTCTAAAGGGACCAAAGACTGAAGCCTGCGAAGACAGGAAACGCTAAAAACAAAGTGCCTACCAGCCCAAAGCGATACCAATGGACAATAGTATAACCTAGCAATCTGATGCATACATACAAGAGCAGTACCCTTAAGCGATGCGAGCAGACCAAGGTTAGCGCCCAGGAGACCATAGCCCATGAAGTCAGGAAAGCCTAGAGCAACATAGTGAGCCCACAAACCTGTAGTGAGACCCGCGGACTAGACCAAGACCTAGCAATCCAGGAAAACAGCGATAAAACCTCCCAGGGTTCAAACCGGCTAGCCAGGAGGGAAAAAACCAACCTAGTTTCCGAGAATGGAGGCGACAAGGTTCTGAAAGACGACCAAATACCAGAGCACGAGACAGAGGTCGTTGTCGAAAAACTGACAGAAGTGTAAGAGCAGCTCCCCAGAGTGGGAAGAGACAAAACAATCACATGTGACTATGAACCCAGGGTCAAAACCCTCGACCACCTGGGAAGATAAGGCACATCAAACTCAAGTGCAAAGACGTAAGGAAAGATAACCTACCAAAGTATACCCTGCCAAGCACGGAAAAGCAGTCTGAGATCAGCACCCTAGTGCAAACTGAGAACGATCGTCTATTATCGACGTGAATCCCATGCAACGAGCAAGCAGGTGGGTACCTAGATACAACCCCGCCAACCCTTTAGTGGAGATGAACCAAGGTCCAAGGCTAAGAAAAAAACACAAACAAATAAACACAAAATACACAGAGCTTCCCACTTTTTAAAACATGGTTGGTACTAGTCCCCCAACTTGGGGGAGGGACTCCATGTGGCGGACCACCAGAGACGAGAAAAGACAGAAAGACTACTAGAAAGACACCATGACCAGAGCAAAGGCAGGGGCAACAGTAAAAACTAAAACAACCAAAAATTACCATGAGGGACCAAGTCCCCGTCTCACAAAGACCAACTGCCAGGAGGCATTTCGACCAACATCACGTGAGGAAGTCAGCGCAGAGGGACTCATGGCCGCAAGAAACCCTATTTCACTGTCGGAGATCAATCTCTTCACCACTACCATTTGAAGTTGCCAACTATGCACTAAGTTTATCTTCGAAATGACGACATAAAAATTGGGAAAAAAGGAAAACCACTTAGCTGCATCCACATGAACTTGGAAAACTGGTATGAAGCTACATTGCGAATAGTCAAGATTTCTTCTTGGAAAGATAGCTTTGGAGGACCTCTAGGTTTACATAGAAACTTTGGAATAAAAGGACATAAAGGAATAGATTTGGGAGATAAATTCGAGGGGTCCGGGGGTTCTGGTTTTCCACTTTTTTGTCGATTCAACTGGTCCAGAGGTTAGCTCTGAATTATCGACATGTTTGAAGTTTTAATGCCTAAATTTTGAGTGCATGCGAAAGGGATCTTGAGTCTCTCTAAAAGATAAACTTTGTGTAATGGTAAAAGGGGGACAAGGATGCCTACATAGCACTTATGACCTCGTATGGAGAAGGGGTTGTGGACTTCCATGTGGGTTAATAAAGAAATAACATATGTGCATAGGGGTAGTGTGTAGGTTAAATGAAAAGGGAGAGGATGGTTAGGATTAATTTTTTCTATTTGATTGTATTCCAATTTATTTTAATTTTGTTGTGTTAGTTTATTTTGTTTTTTATATTTTAATTTTGTTTTGTTTTATTTTATATTTTAAATAAAGTTTATCGTAAATATACAAAATTAAAGGAGGTTTTTTTTTTTTAGCAAGAAAGCTTTAATTTAGGAGAGAAAGACTGCAAAATTTCATAGTGAAGGTTACACATACATACTAAGATAGTCTTGATAAAAGGATTGGTCCTAGGATGTAGAAAAAAAAAAAACATTGAAAACGAAGGAAAAGATAAATATGCCAAGGGTCAAATCAATCAACGTCTGCATCAAGTATGATACCTAGAAATCAAGTATGAGAAGAATTATATGGCTTTCACTTGTTCATCACTGGTGATGGTCGATGGAAGGAAAAGAACCAATGACTGGAAACACTTGATGTTCCAACATGTGACATAAGCAACATAAGGAAAGGTCACCTTCATGATTTGACCATAACTTTCTCCTCGAATCTCCATTTTGAGTGTTATTTATACCACAAAAAAGGTATTGATGAGATATATAACGTAGTGGTTAGGGTTTTCTTAGATTACCTATTAGGTGTGCTAGAAATTTCAAGACAAAAGGGAAATCACATTATCCCTGGCTAGGAGGATCGATTGGACCAAAGACTTTATATGGTGAAAATTCTTATGAGACAAGTGTGATTCAAATAAATGTGGTCATTTGGGGTGACAACATACATGCACATACGCTCACGATGACCACCGAGAAAGTAGAATATGATATGACACCTCAAAAAGGCATGTCAAGTATTAAGACTATGGAATTTGTTTCGACGCAAAGATAACCTATACAAGTTGCAGACACTAGATGTGTAGTGAAGAAGGACAAAATACACTATCGAAAGAGGAACACTTTCATCATCAAATCAATCCATGTGATAGAACACACTGAAATTCAAGGGATGGAGCCAAACTAAGCATTGCGACACGAAGTAGTCCACAACATTCAAGAATATTAAGGATTGGCAGAGGAGGATACAAATCAAGGAATGCAGATGGCAGTCTCAATGGATAAAAGCTTATCATTCATATCCATGGAGAAGTTCTTTGCAGTAAGAAGTCAACATGCCACATGAAGACAAAAGTTACTAAAGGACTAATTAGTGGAATATCAAAAGTCACCCAAGGGTGAATTAAATCAATTTTTGTATTAAATATTATTCAAAGAATTCCAAAAGTGTCAAGGGAATATGGAAGGCCAAGGGTCACCTAGCCTTGGCGTATATATTCTAATCTCACTTAATGAGAGAAGAGGATTTTGGATCTCAAATTTTAGTGTATTATTGTTGAACTGTGAATGAGAAGAAGCCATGGAATAGCTTTTGCATAGGAATATTTTTATTATGTGGATGAATCTCTTGAACTATTTCATGTTCTTTTACACGTGGATGTGGAGTAAGATTGTTTAAGATTTCTCAATGGACTCTTCTTACAATTGTTTGTTTCTTAATTTATATTCCATTTTTGTTCTTTTTATTTTTATGGGTAATGAAATCATAATGATATAAATATCAAGATTGCTATGATATTTATACTTTCATTTTGTCAATTGTTTATGTGTTTCTTAAAACAATGATCTAAATTCCAAATACAAATGTTCAATTATTATTTCACTTCTCACTCTCTTTAATCTCGCTATGGGTTGGGATAAGGTAGTGTATTTAGAAACTACATTTAGATTAGATCATATTGCATTTTATCTCTTAATTATAAAAACCATAAATGGTGGACTGGACCACAATAGGTGAAACCCATATAACTAATGGTTGCTAAGACAAAATTTGGATGAGTTCCCTCCTCTAATAAGTTTGAGGTCTAATTGGAACTTCTTACTGAGGAGAACCCATATTGTTAGCCTCGGTCCATTTCGATCCGTCAACAGGTTGTATGAGTTGTGACTAAGTAAAATGCTTGGGAAGCTTCACCCTTGTGGATTGATAACCCCAGCTTTGGGGTGTCCTATATCGTAGAAAGAACTAGTGTGATAGAGTGATGACTGGGAGGAACATCCTTCATTTGCAACGAGTTGGAGGAATATTTATGTTTAAAAATATAAGTTTCTCAATTGTGTACGAATGCCATGTTTAATATTTTATGTTATGTATTTGTTTAATTTATTGTTTATGGAAATGGTTTTGTGCATGGATCTAATGATCATGTAGGAATGCTTGCATATTTTAGAATGGGTATTTAATTAATTGACTAATGTCAATTTAATTATGTTGTTAAACCTCCATGATAAATCCATGAAAAACGGCTTTGATATCAAAGAATAGTTTTATATATGAAGTTGGGTTCCTCGTTGCCTGCATTTTGCTTAGAGGCTACCAAGTATGTGAAAAAGTGGTATTAGAGCTATAGGTTGCAGCATTAGGACTGCATGGTATAGCATTTGCATGCACATAGGTAAGTTACAATTTTAATGTCAAGAATTTGAAAAAATGATTCCATGATAGATTTTTTGTAAAAACTACTGTTTGTTAATTGTTTGATTATATGCCTATGTAGAAAAAATGGGTAAAGGTTGTATTAGAGAAAATTCATAGTTTTAATTATTAGAGAGTGGTATCATATATGCAAGTTGTAGCACCAGGACCGCATGGGATGAAATTGAATTCTACAAGCATAACTGAGGTTGCACATGAAGTGTTGACACAATGCATTAGATAATTTTCTTGGAGAAAACCATGTTGAATATAAATCCTCCAATTGTTTAATTCAGGGTTTTCATCAAAGGATTGAATAATTGTTTTAATGGTTGGGTTGGATTAGAATATTATCTCAAGTGAGTTTTTTTTCCTTTTTGAGTTGATTCTGTGAAATTTGGGTGAAAATATAGTTTGTAAGTGAATTGTTTGATGAAATACCCATGAAAAAATTCATGGATTCAAATGCCTATTTGTGCATGGATAGGTGATCAAGACTTAACATGGGGTATCTCACCACAAACAACTAAGATTAAATCTGACGCTCAAGGTCAACATATCGTGGTCAATCATGCACAGAAAGGTGAATGTGATTTAACAAAAGGGGTGAGGCCACAAGCATCTAAGATATAGTCAAGTCCACGGGATTGCTAGATCTCAATTGTTCACGCAAGGATAAGTCTATGGAATTTAACACAAGGAATGGTGTTACAAATGGTTGAGATTTCATCGGATCTACAAGATTGTGAGATCTATACCACTTGCACAAGGAGAGGTGATCTAGAACTAGCATTTATGCCATTACTGTGAACAACCAAGATTATTTTGAGAATATTTGATTAGTAATCATAGTTGTTTGTGAAAAAGGAGATGAGTGGGCCCTATCAAAAAGGACAATAGCACCAACGTCTGAGATGAAATTGTATCTCCATATCTATAGTGGAGATTCATCTATGAGATTATTTCTTTCATGTTAAAAATTACAACATGGGTGAATCTACAATGGCATAAAGACATGGATAGGGGTCGAGGAGAAGATGATGTGGCAAAACTTAGGGATGCCACATCGGGTATATTGTCACATCAACCACCCACATGTAATTCCATGTCATTATCCTTCCACGTCAACAGATGACGAAGTATAAAAAAAAATTTGGGGCCAAAATTTTGTTTTGGAAATAATAGGAGCAGATTAACTCAAAATTTGTTGAAAATTCAAGCGTTTGTTTGCAATGAGGAGGAATATGAAAATTCTAGAGAGAGGGGTGGGCCTTTTCAACTCCAATTTTCCAAAAAGGGGGAATTAGTGACTTTTGAATACCCATACCCAGTTATTTGAAAGGGGCCTTGTTGGGGATGAGATTTTTATTGTGCAATCATTGACTAGGCACAAAGATAACCCATGGATATTTTTTACAAATTCAAAGAGGTGTGGAGTGGAGATGCAAATATAATATAAAATCCATTATTTGGGATAACACTTTGATGATTTTGGAAAAGTTAGAGGAGGTAAAAGTGACCAAGGATCTTGAAATTGTAAAAAAAAATACTCGACCTAGTTTTACCTTATCAATGAGATGAACAAATTTGGTGAAGTGAAGTTTTGCTCAGTTTTTCTATGCTTGTGAAATAATAGTTTTCAGCAAAAATCTGAAGTCTAAAAGAAGTGTAAAAATTAAAAGTTTGACATTCCAAAATTATGTTAAATCAACTCAAGCATGATATTAGGGATCTAGGAGTTGTTAAGAAATTAGAATCATATAGGCTATTAGTGCCTGATACTTTGGGGAGTTGTAACTTTTAGCTCAAAACTTAGAATTAATCCTAGGTACATTCAATTGAAATCTAATAAAGAGGTTCAGATATAACATATATATTTAATTTTTGAAATAAGTTTCTAATTTTTTTATAAAGCGAGTAGAGCAAATCCTCTGGGCTAGATTAGACAAGACAATTATCAATCTAGGTAACCTCCAAAGTAACCTAAAATTTGGGAACAAAGTTGTATGGTGATATAGCACTGTACTAGAGATGAAAATTGGTAATGGTATGAAAACTATAGTGGTTCTCTTAAAATGTAGTTCGCCTACTTGGAATTTTGGAGAAAAGTGCAATTTGGGCAATTTTTGAGCTTTACTAGTCAAGATTATAGTGGGTTCGAACTGACTCCAAATGGTATCGAATTTGAAATGAAAGGGTATGATGAGTCTTAGAACATCCCAAGGTTACTTATGAACACTTTGTATCTGAATTTAATCTTCTGAAACTTGGTTTTGGGATAAGGAGTAAAAGTGCAAATTTCCTAGGAAATTGAGGTCAAATCCCCCCAGGGGTGGAGGCCAATTTGGCTGTCCAACTCAAGTAAAACCCTCCCAAATTTTAGAAAAAAGTATGGGGATGAATATCAGACATCAATGGCTATCATTAATCATTTTTATTAAGCTCTTAAAACTTATTATGATGTGCAACATTTGTATGGTAACTTCATGGAAATTGCTTAAGGGGAAATTACCTTACTAGCTCAAATTTGACACATGAAAAGTATAATAGATGGTTCAGAGAGAAAAATTAAATATAGTGGTAATATAAAACATAAAATGAATTTAAAAGTAGCATGTATCTCATAGAAAATCCTTCATAAAAATATGATATAAAACTCCTTTAAGATTGAAGCAAAAGTCATGAAAACTAGTGATTCAATGGCATGAGAATACAAGCTTTCCACACATGAGTTTCTTGTATTTCGAGCTACAGAGAATATGGAATAATAGTCACACATCATACATGGCTTCCCAAACATAATGAAAATAAGAGAATAACCCTCATACAAATATGATATAAAGCTCCTTCAAGATTGAATCCAAATTCATGAAAACTAGTGATTCAATGGCATGAGAATACAAGAGTTTCACACAAGAGTTTCTTGGATTTCGAGCTACAGAGCATATGGAAATGAAATTACAGATTCATACATCATATATGTCTTCCAAAAATTTATCAAACTCATATAAGAACCCTCAGAAAAATCTGATATAAATCTCCTTCAAGATTTAAGCCAAATTCATGAAAACTAGTGATTCAATGGCATGAGAATGCAAGCTTTTCACACATGAATTTCTTGGATTTCGAGCTACAGATAATATATACATGAAAGTACAGAGACATGAATATTATACTCAATCTTTGGAATCAAATGGACTTAGCAAATATCAAGCACCACTCCAACAAGTGTGCTATCAACATGAGAGTGTGGGGGAATGGAGAAGAAGGAATGAGAGAAGAGGGAGATAGATGAGAAATAGAACTGTATGGAAATTCAAACTAAAAATAAACACCATCAATAATATCCAGTGAGAGCTCTGAATGATGTCTCCATCAAACAATTTGGAAAGGAATCCAACTCCCTCAAAATTGGTTAAAGCAGGAAGAGTAAACACCCACCGTGCAATGGACAAGCAAAAGCTCTCCAAAATGCCAAAATCCAATTAAAAAATGATCAAAATATTCCCCATTTCTACCTCCTCGTCTTTTAATAAACTCCTTGGCCTCATTTCCCTCCAATAAACTCAAATTACCTTCTCATTGGTTCATTAACTTGAATTAGTGTTAATCTAGGTCATTACATTAACCCAAGTGACACTTGTCTTTACTTTGCTTGCTCTCCCTTCATGAAAATTGACTTGGAACCTTTCATGAAGCTTCCTTGGGCCCCACACACACCTCATACACCCTCTTGGGTCTATTTTTAGCTCTTACATGGCATAGATGTCATAGAATATGTCATGGTTGTAAGAGAATATGTCATTAGTGTCATAAGGTGTTGATGCCATGTGTAAATGAGGAATATTCCCTCATGTGGACCCCACACATCCACTTATGGGCCCCCATGGCCTACTAGGACCCATTGCCACTTCATTTTGGAGAATTTAATCTTTATTCCAACATTTATTAACCCATTTTTCACCTTCCATAAATAAGAGTTCGAATTTACATGTGAAACTACATGCCTTGGGGTTAAATATCAATACTTTGATTTTTCCACATAACCCTTAGGAATTGGATAGGCCAACTTAACTATTTATTTGAAAATTATTTAATTGGAGACATGACATTCCTCTCCACCCAATATTGTTTATCCTCGAGAAATTTCAAACATGGATTTTGAATAACCTTCTTTCCTTCCAAAACTTTGCTTTAAACCTTAATTTCAATTTGAGTAGTGGTACTCATGTACTACAATTGTGTGTTTCCAAAAGTAAATATAGGTGTATCTTTGCATATTGATATATCTTGTGACATCACCACTAAGACCAAAAGGATAAATCAAATCCATCAAAGAAAAAATTTCACAAATACTCTTTACCTCCTTAATAATTGGAAACCTTTTCTAAAATTTCAACCCTTTTTTGCTCATTGTATAATTCTTTGAAGTTGCAACTGAGTTTCCAAACTTTAAGTTTTCAATATTCCAAGAAAGTTTCAAAGAGGAACTACTATGCTTCCTGTTGCACTACTTTGATTACAATCGCCTTCTCAAGTGGTGACTCAATCTCCCATACTGCTTGTTTCCCCCAAAATTGAAACCAAGCAATACCAGGATCTCATTGCTTGTATTGGATCCTTACAAACATCATGAGTACACAAGATAGATCATCAAAGTACATAAAAACAACATTTCCTACTTTCTCACATTTCTCCAAGGATAGATCATCCCCAAGGACGCTCTCACATTTCCTACTCTTGTAATAGAGTGATCTATTCTAGATAGAGTGTTTGTCTTGTTTATTTTATTAGGGACTTCCATCCCCTTGTGACATATACAAGTCTATCCTAATGTTGAATTTGATATGAGCATTAAGAAGTGATCGATACTTCTTAGTGTGGGTTAAATCAACAATAGGGATCTGTGTGGTGAATAGACATACATGTGACGACGAAGCATAACATCATCAAAATGAACAAAATTTCCTAAGAAGACAGAAGAATCCAATAATAAAGTGGTTAACTTAAAATACAACATTGAAGTGTACAAATAACAAGTCGGCCCTGGAAATAAGAGAAGTTGGCCCCACTAGTGAGAATCAAGTGAATTGACGAATATAAATAATGTGTTCCATATCCTCATTTGAACACACTCACACAACACATCTCTCTATGTCGTGTGCATTTCTGGTAGGGCAAAGTGTAGGTTGAAGAAGAAGCATCTTGAAGACCTCGTATCACTCTCTCTCATATCTCTCTTGGGCTCTCTCTCTCTCTCTCTCTCTCTCTCTCTCTCTCTCTCTCTCTCTCTCTCTCAGCATGATTGGGTAACAAGTGATGTTTTTCAAACCCTTGTGAACTAGGGTTCTTCTATTGTTGTTGTTGTAATCTTATTATTGGAAATATTCTTCTTAAGAAAGGTTGTTGGGATTTCTCCCTATTTGGGTTTCCCATGGTAAAATCCTTTTATCTCTTGTTGGTTATCTTTCAATGATCCTAGTTTCTTTAACATGTAAATGTTGATTATGCAATGGAATTGTGGGATGAAATAAATGTTTAAAGAATCATTGTGATGATAATTGTCAAGGAGTTGAAAACTGGATTAAAATTCAACAATTGTGAATGCAATGAAATAATCACATGAAAAAGTAGTCATGTTATGATTGAGAACATAGTTGCAAAAAAAAGATGCCTTGGATATGGTAGTGAAAAAATACATAATGAAGATAGGGATTATTGCTCACAGCATTGAAAGCTAAGTATTATGTGAAACTTGTTGTATTATTTGGAATTTAATTGTTATAGTAATTATTTTCAAGATTTGTTGAAAGATAGAAATATGACTCATGATATTGTATAATTATGCTTTTGACACAAGTGGATCGTAAAATATACCAAGTAAGGAAAATTGATGGCTATTGCGAGCTAGAAATCCTAGGAAGAATGCCACTACAATGACACTAGAATCTAGATTAGTGGTTGAGTAGAGGATGCCAATGGGATGCTTAGCAATAATACTTTAAAATTTGATGCTCTTCTTGCATGGGAAATCCTTGGCGAGATGGATTGTTTGAGGTACTGTTTAATAGAGAAGGGGATTGAGGAGCCTAGAAGGGTGAATGCAATAAGAAGAGGCAACCTAGATGATTATGATCTAAGAGATACATGTGAAATGTTTGTTGGATCCCTAGCATGGAGATCCCTGAGTTGACCTATGTTGGAGGACCAGAAGGGAATTGGGATAGCCTAAGAGACTACATGCAGAGAAGGGTATCCCATTCCTTTTGTTCCGTAGACTGATAGGAGTGGAATGCTAGTGGATTAGGTCAATCATAAAGGGTATTCCATGAAGCGCAGTGAGTTGAATTCTCGCTTGTGGAAGCTAGGTGAAAGCAAAGAAATGTTCATACATATAAGTAATGGACAAATTTTTAGACTTATTTGGTGATATGCATATACATGTTTTCTTTGTGATGTTGGAAATTCCCACAAACGTAATAAGCGTTGCATGGCTAGAATGGTTATAACATGCACATTTCTTCTTGATGATTGATAGGTACATGTTGATATACCATGCCTTGAGAAGAAACCACTGGTGGATTAAATGCGGGATAACCAATAGCTATCCAAGATTGCAAGATTAAAAAATGTTGTGGCAAATGCAGCTAAAGAGGAAACTTGGGATCTAAAGGATGCCATGTGGAGGAACCATGTACATTTCTAATAGCATGGTTAAATTTTTTCATTGTATATATATTGTTGATGATGTAGTGAGGATGATGCATAAATTAAATTTTAAGGTGGAGAGGAATGTAAAACTTTGTTTTTGACCCCATAATATAATGATGTATGCAATAATGGAATGGATAAATCTATATATAAATGGTCTAGCATGACAAAATTTATTGTAATTATGTACAATGACATTTAATATAAAATCCTTTAAAGTTGCAAATAAAGAAGGACAAAGAAGAGATGGGGGGCTATGATTCCACAAGTGGGGGTAGTGGAAGGGGGATTAAGAGAAGAGATGATCCTAATGAATTATTGACCTACGTCATCATCCTTACTTGAAAACCTTAGATAGTGATTTTATCCTGCATTTCCTAAACCCCTATTTATAAAATTGATTTATTAGCCCTTGCATATTAATTATCCTAAATTGGGGTTAGAAGGGGAAAACTAAGCTCCTTATGAGTTCCATATGGAAAGTTCTCAACATGTATATAAAAGGTTGGGAATTGAGTTTAGAGTATGATTCTATCCATCAGTTTTGATGTCTCTCCATCATTGCAACATCGAACAACATCCTGCATACATTCTCCTAGAAAGGTCATGAGAAGTGACTAATGGTTGGTAGAGGATGGACCCGACGCAACCTTGATTAATCATGAGAAGCGACTAGGAGTAAATAAGGTTCAAGATGCTTACTCTGAGAAAGAGTGCTTTGAGAAGGAAGCTAGAGGCCACATTTCATTCTTCAAGAAGGAGTGATCTATTCTATATTAGAGTGAGTTGAATTGTTCATTTAATAGGGGATTTTATCCCCTTGTGGAATATACAAGCCTAACCTAATGTTGAATTTGACGTAGGCTCTAAGAAGTGTCTGGGAATTATTAGAGTGAGGTCATATCAACATTAGAGCTACATGGGTGAATTTAATATGCATGTGAAGAGGTGAGCATCAACGACGATACTTTTCTATGATTAATAAATAACCAAGAAGGAAAGACAAACCATTCAAGAAGTCCTAGATAACATTGAAGAAGTCCCATAACAAAATGAAGACAAGAAGACAAGAAGACAAGTTGGCTTGAAGACCAATAAAAGATGAATATCAAAACTAGCAAGTTCACCCCAATGAAAGTGTACAAATCAACCCCACTGAGGAAATTTCAAGTGAATAGAAGAATATAAATAAAGTGCTCTCACATTTCATTTTCCCAATCATCACACATCATCTATCTCTCCTAGTGCGCTACTTCAACCAAGCATAACTATAAGTCAAAGGAGTAATTCTTGAGGTTCTTATTGTATTGAAGATTTGCTACCCTTTCTAGGGTTTCTTGTGAAGGAGGGAGAACCTCTCTTTTGATAGGGTTCATCTTCATGATGGGTATTGTACTTGAATTAAATTAATTTATTCTGAGAAAACTTTGTTGGGATTTCTCCCTATTGGGTATCCTAGGGTAAAATATTTGTGTCTCTTATGCATGGTAAACTCTCTATGATCCTTGTTTTTTATACAATCTAAAGTTGATATTTTCAATGTGCAATTATTCAATGAAATTTTGGATGAAATAAATGCTTGAAGAATCATTGTGAAATAACTGTCAAAGAATTGGAAATTGGATTAAAAATTCAACAAACATTTCACCATCTTGAATGATGGTATGGGAGAGGAAAACTAGAGTTGACATACCTGCTCATGCTGATTACCTTGGGAAATTGGTGATAATGGGTGTGGTGCCCTTTTGGGAAGAATGTAGCCTATTATTGAGATCCATGGAATCCCAGGATGAATATTCCTTGGCCGACCTATGTTGGAGCACTAAAAGGGAATGGGATAGCTCACAGGATTGCATGCAAAGAAGGGGATCCCATTCCTTATGTTGTGTAGGTTGATGGAGGGGAGTGCTAGTGGACTAAGACAGTTGTAGAGGGGGGTTTTAGCACTAGATTGTTATATGTGTTTTGGTTGAGTAGAATTCTTAGGGAGCTTCACCCTTGTGGAATGATAGCCCCAACTCGGGGGTAGGCTCTGTTATAGAAATAAATAGTGTAATAGAGTGCCTATAGTTGGGAGAACCATCATTCATTTGCAACAATTTGAAGGAATATTTATGTTTAAAAAGATAAGTTCCTCAATTGTGTGTGAATGGATTTAATGGTCATAGTAGGGAAACTTTCCTATTTTAGAATGGGCATTTAATTAATTGATTACTACAGGTTTAATCCCACTATTAAACCTCTGTAGCAAATCCATGAAAAAAATGGTATCAGAGATCAATTTTATATGTGGAATTGAGTACCCTGTAATCCAGGTTGCGTTAAGAAGTTGTTGGGTATGTGACAAATGCCTCCTTATTAAGGGGGTATGTTAGGATATTTACACACTTAGGAGTTAGCTAAGATCAACTTGGTATAATGTGTCTTTAGGTAAAGTGTGTTCCATTACCATGTTTCTTTTGTATGCATTAGTATGCATTTGTACTAATGTAATCCACCGACCACAATATGTTCTAGACATAAAATGATCTAATGGTTCATCTTCTCTTAGATCCCAATGACTAACTGGCTATATTTATTCGTGGCTTAAGACTTGATTTGTCCATGGCCTTTATTTAAAGAGCATGGAGGGTCATTTGTTAATGACTGATTGTGAGAAAATTATATGTAAAACATTTTTCTTTTTGCATCTATATAATGCCTTAAGTGGCCACATTAGTGGCCTCACACTTTTTCCTTATATATATGTATATATATTATTTCTAGTTAGTAAGGTCTAGGGCTTAAAGTTGTTACTCATTGTTCTTATTGGGGCCATGTTCTCACCATGACTCAGAACATTTGCACTACAAATATTCATCAAGATGCTACTTAGCTTGCAAGGTTTCATTTTGTTCCCTTATAAAAAATCACCAACAACTTCACCTGCTTTTAATGAAGACTGTCGTCCAACAACAAAGAAGAAGGTACTTTGTGCTTGATGCACTCTTATCACTTATTTGAGTCTCGATGTAACACCCCGGTTTTGACCCCATTTGCATTAAAGGTACATGATGTATATATTGTAATTAATCATGGTGAGGAGCTAAAGGAAAAATCCTCGCCATCGATTTGGTTGTGTTATGTTTCGGCAATTGGGATCATTGCTGATGGTATATCATGCTATCCGGCACATGATAGTTTTGCATCATGTAAATATGCACATTCGTTAAAATAAACCTACAGCCAGCTACGATGGTGCAACGTTAAATGACAAGGGGCATGATTTCATAAGGTTAAGGGGGGGGATTGTTTAACCCATGGGAGCCATTGGGGAAAAGCCATGTGTCAAACCTTAAACCCCTGTTTAGTTGAGGTAGTTAATGCTGAGTAGGTGTGGGTGACAGGATTTCCCCCATGCGCCTCCACCAGCTGGTTCAGTCATGCACGGGATGGGAGTGGTCTCCTCACGCATCGTTTGGGATGTTGACTAACCTGTCCACTCTCTTAGATCATGGGCTGTTCAGTTTACTCAGGCAGAACGGAGATAAAATGGATTACAATCCATTGATTGGGGGTTCTTTCTCCCCTCTCTCATGGTTGTTGGTCTAGGAATAGGTTCTTCCTCCCGTTCATGCAGGGGATCGTTTTCCCTTCTTCCATTGTCAGACTGTGAAATGTTGCCGTGGTTTTTCATTGTGAGATGTTTTCCTCCTGTCTATGCTGGGGATTGTTTTTCCTGCTCGCGTACCTGTTCGGACTGGGTAGTTGTCTAGACATTTCACTATTGATCATGGACTGTGGTTCTCATTTGTTGTTCGTTGGCTATTGCTTCCCCACATTGGTTGGCTGAGTTGCCTTTGGGATTTGGGCGACTGTGAGATCGGTTGTTGTTCTTTCCCTAAAACTGTGGCTTGTTGTGGTTTTCTCCCACATTGTTCATTGCTGTGAATACAATCCTCTTTTGGGTGCCGCTGAGTTGTTTTTGCCATGCTAGGGCCAAGAACAACTCTGAATCGTCTTGTCTGACCTGAGCGGTGTTCACCTTTTCGTTTGGGATTGTCACCCTGTTGTATTCACCTTCTTTACAGAGCTATGAACTGTTTTTTTTGTTGCATGCATGCAGTGGTTGGTCTTTGGACTGTGTGGAGTGGGATTGAAGGCTGGGTATGCTTGAGAAACCTAGGTTTGGGGAGCCACACAGACAGAGTTA
Organism: Pseudotsuga menziesii; assembly: GCA_001517045.1. Taxonomy (NCBI): domain Eukaryota; kingdom Viridiplantae; phylum Streptophyta; class Pinopsida; order Pinales; family Pinaceae; genus Pseudotsuga; species Pseudotsuga menziesii. Next base: position 259,151 of record LPNX011174439.1, on the reverse strand, counting down.
GATGGTCAGATTTCTTCTCCACAACCCCGGAAGAGCACTAGCAAGGGAAGTCAGGGCCTTAGGGACTGTGAAGTAGAGAAGGGACTGATTCCTGGTGTCGAGTGTGTGTGGGTGTCTTAGAGGTTAGGCTAGCTCTACTGTAGGAGTCCTTAGCTCTTCCATGAGCTCACCAGCTTAGCATTTAGCTTCTCTCAGCTCCTTGATAGCCTGATAAACCCTACTGTGTGGGCTTGCCTGATTTGTGTACCTTGACTATGTGTAAGCCTGCTTAGTCCCTTATTCCTTGGGGAATCATGCCCAGCTCGGGGGTGGCAGTGTTGTTGAGAGATTGATGAGCACGCTGGCCTATGGTTGGGTGGAATGTTGCAGCGACGTAGCTGGTTGCGGGACAAGCTCTTTATGAGATAAGTATCTTTGTCTATTTCATCTCTACAATTATATTTGATGGTTAATGAACTATGATGAACATGTTGAATGCCTGAATGTATGTTTGCTTCCGTAGTGTATGTGAATGATTATGCATCTGTTGAGGCCTGGAAATTCACAGGCAACAACAGCAAGGGATTCTCCCCAGTCAACGTTCCCAACTAGCCCGTGACTGTTTGGTGTAGGGAATCCGTCTGGTTTGCGGTCCGGCTACCGTAGGTCAAGTGACAAAAATAAGGGGTTTTACCGGTTGCGGCCCGGTCCACTGTGTATATTTTTGTATTTTTGACTTTTAGTATGATATGCAAGTGCCTACTTAACATACAGATTGATAGAGAATGCAAGGAGTATTCACAATGTGATGCCCAGATTCTTACCTCTCGTCTTAACCTCTCATGCATCTAAATCACATACAACAAAAAATTAAATCTAACTACCTAGGGAGCAAGATTGTCACTTATTAATGAGTAATATATCTTGTACATGCATTATAAAGAAAAATTTCAGATAGCTAATACTCCTTCTAAAACACATGAACAATTAAAGATATTTAGACAACCAAATAGCCAATTGCTTATGAACAACATTCATTACTCATGGTGGTAATTTTCATAAAATAAACCAGAAATCATTCAGACAAGAACATAGGTCCTAAGAGTTAAAACAATCTCACAGTTAATGAACATAAAGCTGAAAAGGAAATAGTTCCTCTTCAACAAGTCCATAGCATAACATTTGAACATTCCACACAGCACCTTCTCCAACAGGCAAAATTTGCAATTTTTTATTGTAAAATGAAGTAGTTCCTCTTACAAACAATAGTTCACAAGTTTTTCCAGGGAAAAATCCCTTGTAAACTCTAACTTTCCTATATTTAAACCAAATCAGCCAACCCCTTGGGCTGCCCCAGTCGTGTGACCTTTGGGCTCCTCAAAACCGTCTAATATCACCATTTTGTCTTTTCCGTGAGTACTCATGATTCACTTCATGCGTTACATTTTCACATTTCAACTTATGAGTACTTAACAAAACGGGATCCGCTCGATAACTGACGGATCTTTCCAAGTCTGGGCTTTTGTCACCATCGATTATGCCTTGTCTTTCATTTGTCCTCCTTGAGATCCCATTGATTTCAGTACGAACTCTGCCTAACACTGCCCAGCCAACTTTCTGCTGCTTTGTCTCCCAGCTATGCCTTCTCGCAGTAGTAATCTGAAAAAATATCTTGAGTCCGTCTATAATTAAACAACATTTATCATTAATTAGGACTGCATCTTTTCAATAAAATCAAACTACATCAACAAACCGACTAGTCATCAAAAGAGGCCCTGTACTGCGCTCTCGTCGCGAAAACCTTAACAAGCACCAAAACCACTGTCGCCCACGCAGGGGTTTAAAAAAATCACACAATGACGGGAAGAGAAAAAATTATCGGTGGCTTAAAACATTAAAACATTGTCCAGGTAGTCTCACTCACAGCCACATCAGCGGGCCTCAAACAGGAAACGGGCTCCGTGATACCGTTAAGTTTATTGGAGTTGAAAGAGCTAAAACCCAAACTCTGGGTGGAAAAGATCCCAGTCGGCGAGCGGAAAGACATCAACGTCAGAAAATTAGTGCGTTACACAGCCGCAAGGGCGGAGGAGGAAAGACTATAGACCCCCCGGTCCAAAGAAAAAATGGTGAAAACCAGACAAAGCATCGATGGGCGGAGCAGTTATATGGCGGATACCTAGTTCGCTTGGGAGCCGCAAGGGCAGAAAATAAACAAACTATGGCCTCCGATACAAACCATAACTTTTGCTATGGCGCAAAAACAATGTAAAACGCTAAGTGTTCGAAACAACTTAAGGTCTCGCAGCGGTCCAAAAACTTGTCTCACTTCCAAAACAACGGCTTCACAAAGATCAAATACCCCGACTCAACTTCGACCAACCTCCGATAATATAAAAAAGTCAAACGATATGACGCGACATCGGAGAAGTCAAGATCCTCCTACAGAATAATCATCGTTTAGTTTCCGCAACGGAGGCTCCCTAAGGAAACATGGCTCCGATACGTTGTTTAAATGGCCTTCGAAACAGTGGCCAGCATGAGAAATAAGCTTCCGAGAACAAAGTAAGAAATTGCAGCTCAAAGGGCAAAAACCAAACTCTAAATTCCGCAACCCACAGCAGATTCAAACACAAGCAATTTTCTGAAAAGCATGAAGAGAGTTGACCTCAAAATAGTCCAAAAATATAGCAAAACAAAAAAGAGTTCATGGATCCAAACGATTCTAGGCAATGCTAAAAATTAACAAGGGGGTCCAAAATTTGAAAATTTGGGGAAACAGTTGCAGCTGCAACAATTGGCGACTACCTGGTGGACCTAGATCTCTGGATGATGATTTCTTGAGTGAGAGACTGTTTAACAACAAACGAACCTGTTGAATTCTTCCAGATATCTGGATTTCTCAAATGGAAAATATATGTACTTTTAATCATTGATGATAGTCCAATTTAGGAGAGTGGAAACCAGGATTTTCAAGTCAAGATAACTCTTTTGAGGCCAGGAAGATGAATTTCATTTGTTACCTCTATCTTCAGGTAGCTGCCAGTTTGGACACCACATGATTGTAGCATATGGTAAACAGAAATATTCATTTGTTCCTCATTCCCATGCCATTTTGCACCTTTTGTGCTTTTGAACTTTTTTCCTTTTCATATGAGTCCTCCTGCATGCCTTTCTTTCTGAATTTTGATTCAGGCTCCTCTATCCATAGTGTCCTTTTGTGTGAGAGATGTATTCAATTTTCAGCTCATGGACGGAGAGGAACTTTTAGCGATTTAGTACTTATATGGTTCAGTATTTGTTTTGATACATAATGCTTTCATAGGAGCTTTCGACTCTTATCTGCCTTTTGGCATTAAATTCTTGGCATGGGATCATTTATATATAATATAATGTTTACCCTGCTTCCTTTCCATGGGCCCTTTGCTGTCACTCCCTAGGACATTTTAAATGTGAGATGGACGGAGCCTCAAAATAGTATTCCAGACCTTTTGATTCTGGTTTATTTTACAAGGATTAAGCAGGACTTCAATGTGTTCATAGCCACTCCGGAAAACTGCTAAAATAGAAGAAATTCTTTTAGATAAACAATAATACCCAGTCTTATACCTAAGAACTTTAATCATTCCAAAATTTCGATGTTCTCCATGCAACCAAGAGTTTTCCTCCTTTATTGAAATCAGTCAAAATTTAAACTAAAACAAAACAGAACTACATAAATCAAAGTAAACGGCCAAGTCAAATTATTTATATACAAGATAAAAGAACACAAACAAAACTCAAGAAAAATAAGGTTTGAGAACTAAACCATTTATTGGTAAGTTCTCTTCCCACCCCTGTAAATCTTGTAATTTATAAGTTAAGGGGCCAAGCTTTGCTGCAATCTGGAAAGGACCTACCCACAACTGTTGAAATTTCATGTGTTTTCCTTTCTCATCATGGGGGTGGTCCCACTTGAGAACCAAATCTCCCACCTCAAAATCTTTTGTTCCAGCCTTGTGTTTATCAAACCATCTCTTTACTACCTATTTTTGTTGTTTAAAGCGCTCTCTGGCTTTAGATCGAGACTCTTCTGCCTTCAAGAGATTATATATCCTCATTTGCAAGACTTCATTATCTGATCCTCTGGATTCCTGAGCTATTATGGAAGAGGGTAGCATGATATTGGGGGGTAGAATGGCCTCTTTACCATACACAAGGGTATACGGAGACACTCCTATCAAAGACTTGGGGTGACTCTATCAGCCCAAAGAGCATTTGGTAACGCTAAGTGCCAACTCCTTTGATTTTCTATCACCGTCTTCTTTAAAATCCTAATCAGATTCTTGTTTGTAGATTAAGCTAAACCATTTCCCTGTGGATAGTAATTAGCAGATTAATGCAACTTAATTCCTTTCTCATGAGCAAAAGAAATTAATCTAATCGAGGAAAAGTAAGTAGCATTATCAAAAACTAAAGAAATTGGAACTCCAAACCTGGTCATAATATGGTCTTGCAATAAGTCTATGACCGCATCCTCATTTATTTTGCGCAATGGAATGGCTTCGACCCAGCGAGTGAAGTAGTCGGTTGCTGTTAGAATATATTTGTGTTGTAGGGAAGAATTCAGCTTTATCTCCCCAATGATATCCAACCCCCATTGCTCAAAAGGCTATGTTATCATCACAGGCTTCAACGGTCCTACTGCTTTAGCTTGTCTTCCACTACACCTTTGACAAATGTTGCACTTTCTGACATGGGCGTGTGCATCTTTGAAAAGCGTGGGCCATAGTATCCGGCTCTGAGAATTTTATGAGTTGTAGTATCTCCGGAAAAATGTCCCCCAGCAGGCCCATCATGTAAATCTGTCATTACCTTCTTCGCATCTTCTTTCTCTAAGCATCTAAGAAGAACTCCATCGTAATTTTTTTTTGAATAATATTCCTTCAATAATTTGATATGAGGCTGATTTAAGACGCAGTGCTCTTCTTTGCTTAGAATTCCAATGTTCTGGTAATGATTCTGTCTGAAGGTAATGCACAAGGTCTCGATACCAAGAGTCTGGGGCTGTGAAAAGAGGACATACATCCATCAAATGTAACTCAGCTTCGTCTTCCCAGGCATTTTCTTCATTGTTTCTACTTTCAGTCATCAGTCTGCACAATCCTTGCCCTTTAACTATAGAAGCTGGCTTGAATTTGAGGTCATATTCCTGAAGAGTTGTTACCCAATTGCCCCTTCTTTCTCCTAACTCCTTCTGTATGAAAAGAGACCTCACAGCTGGGTGTGGGACGATTACCTTGGTCCAGTTCTTTAGTATGTATGGCCTGAATTGTTTCACTGCTTTGAACACTGCGTAAGCTTGTTTATCTATAGCCGGTTAATTCAATTCGGCCCCTTGCAGACTAGTGCTCATAAATGATATGGGGAACTCATCTCCCCCATCTTCCTTCTGGGTAAGCATAGCTGCTAGCGAATCATCGGATGCGAAAGTGTACAGAATAAAATCTTTATCAAAATCCGGGATTTTGAGGGAGGGTGCGTGCGCAACAACGGTTTTAATCTTACTGAATGCGTTCTTCTCAACATCAGTCCACTTGAATTGTACACTTTGCTTTACCATTTGCTGGAAAGGTTTAACAATTTTAGTGAAATCTGGCACAAACCTCCGCACGAAGTTTATTGTCCCCATAAATGATTGCATGCCCATTTTATTATGGGGCAAGGGAATCTGTTCAATGGCTTTGATCCTTTTTGGGTCTATGGAGATGCCCTTCTTTTAAACCACGTGACCCAGCAACTTACCTTTCGTAACAACGAACACGCACTTCTTGGGGTTTAGTGAGATACCATATTTCCGGCAATGTTCAAAATTCCGATTTAGATGAAATGCGTGTCCTTCTCTCTTCTTCGAGAATATCATGATGTCATTGAGGTATACTACAACATTGCGGCCAATCAACCCGCAGAAAGCTGTGTCCATAGCCCTCTGGAACGTAGCTCCAGCGTTTATAAGTCCAAAGGGAATTCTTCTGTAAGCGAAAGTTCCCCACCTGGTCCTGAATGTCATTTTCAATCTGTCTTCTTCGGCTACTAATACTTGATTATAGCCTAAGAATCCATTTAATAAAGAGAATAGTTCAGAACCTGAAACCATTTGCAGTAGTTGCTCCATGGGTGGAACAGGATAATTGTCTTTATCTGAAGCGTGATTTAAGTTTCTAAAATCCACACATAACCTAAATTCTCCAGATTTCTTCCTCACTGGTACCATATTTGAAACCCATTCTAAGTGTCTAACCTTAAAAATGATTCTAGCATCCAATAATTTCTTAACTTCGCTCTAGATTAGAGGTTCCAATTTTGGATGCATTTTCCTTAAAGGCTGCTGATAAGGTTTGACTCCAGATTTGATGGGGATAACATGCTGGATAATATTGGTGTCATATGTCTTCAGATATTCATACGTCCAGGCAAAAACATCTTTGCATTGATTGAAAAGAACGATGAACTTATCTCTTTCAGCTGGTGAACAACATTTTCCAAGATTCACATATTTAGGCTTCATCTCAGTCCCCAAATTAATCAACTCGAACTATAGAGATGAGTTATGAGTCTTCACATTTGTTGGTCTTCTAAATTTTTCATTTAAATCAAACATCCGTTCTAAAGTTCTGACTCCCTTAGGGATAAAATTATCGAATTTCAGCTTGGCCTGATGTTCTTCATCATCAATAATCGCCCCTTTGAATGCCTCGTCATTCATCAAGCATTCTATAATCTGTTGATCGTCATCGAACACTCGTAGGTTGGTAATCATATCCGGAACCGAGGTCCTGAAAAGCAATTCAACAGAGCACCGATTATTAGAGGGCACAAGCCTCACAGCTGATGTGGCCAACAAGTCAGCTACTGCATTCTTAAGTCTTGGAATCGATACAATGTTAAATGCATTAAAACATTTGAGTAAATCCCATACTTCATTTTGATAAGCTTTTAAATGAGGAGAAATGCAATGTATTTGATTTCGAATTTGTTTTACAATTATTTCAGAATCTCCAAACACTTTCAGATTATTTGCCTTTAATTCAATTGCTTTCCTTAAACCTTGAACCAACGCTTCATATTCAGTTGTGTTATTTGTACATTCAAATTCTAACCTACATGAAAGAAAATGTTTGTTCTTCTTAGGGTCAATCAGGACACAGTCGGCTCCTAACCCTTCTAACGTTTTAGAACCATAAAAAAAAGTGTCCAAAAATCACTAACTACTGTGCGGGAATTTACATCTACTTCTACTGCTAAGTCTACTATTTTACAATCGATTTCATCAACCTGTGAAAACCGAAGGAGATCAAGCTGAGTGTCTGATGTGTCGTTGGCTTCTTCTGCTTGGTAATTTCCTGGTTCTAACTCAATAAAGTAATTTCCCAAAACAGAATCCACTGGTTCGTTTTTTTCATCGAACTAAGTAACATTGTGTTTCATGTGGGGCTCCCTCAAAATTTTAATTTGATTTGGGATTCCTTTATAAGGCAGCCACAGATGTGACCAGTCCGAGGCAAAATATATGTTTAGCTTTGTCGACCAGTCCCTACTCAGAACAAGCCCATAAGCTTCTGGCATGTCAGCCACCACAATATCAATAAATTGACACACCTTATCATTTGAAGATAAGCGGACGAGAACATCCTCCATTTCCCCAATTACCTTCACATTCATTCTATCCAACTGAACAACCCTCTAGGTGGATGGTTTAGGCTTCCCATTTATCTTTTTGCAGACCAACAGCGGCATGACGTTAACCGATGCCCCTGAGTCTACCAGGAAATTATGTACGTTGTGGTTAAAAATTTCAAAAGTGAGGAGAGAAGGTGGATTCTTGCTCTTAGGCTTACCTCCTATACTTGCTTCCCCAATTTCTTCTTCTTCCTTGGGCTGATTGTCAGTGGGAAGCCCCTCCTCTGATGCTTCAAGTGCTTTCAATAGCTTTTCTTTCTACTGCGGCACCTTGCACATTTCAAATAATGAGATATTCGCCCTTACCTTCTTTATATCTTCCACAATGTCATAATCCATCTTAGGTTCGGTGGGATTTGGTTTACCATTATTTATTTCTTCTTCATTGGGCTTGGCAAACATGTTAGTCTGTCTAGGACCTGGACTAGTGATGGTAAATTCCAGAATTTTATTAGCTGAGGAGCTATTTTGAAATTTCTTAACATTCCTTTGAAGTCTTTTAATCTTTGGGAGCATGAGACTGTTTTCTTTAGCCAACCCTTGGCTTCTTGTTGTTACATTTGTTTCCAGAATGCCCTCATGTCTCAAAAAATTTTCCTCCTTGGCATTAAACAATGAAACACAGTCCCATAAAACCATGGTCTCATCCTCTTGTTCTTTCATTGATGTATTGTTGTCCTTCCTTTCCTCATCTTTATCTTCTGTCAATTTAAAATCCAACAGCTGATTCATAACCAACGTCATTGAGTTTATCCATTGAGGACAATTCTTTTCAGAGTGGGGTTGTTGGTGGAAAGTGCAAAAATTGTCCATTCCTACCTCTATTAAATTCATAGATGCAGGATTGTGTGGAGGGGGTTGGGATTGATTGTTATCTTCCCTTTTCTTGTAATAAGGCTTGTAGAACTTTTGGGATTCCTTTTCCTTTTCCAAGTCTATGATTCTGTTAGAAAGCTTCTGCATCATTTTTTCCATTCCTTCAAAATCTGGTGAGTGCTCTTCCTTAGGCTTGGTAAACAACAAAGCTTTCCTCCCCACATTTTTTTCTCCTGACTGTTCAGGATAATCTTCGATACTTTCCCTTTCAGCCTCTACTCTCTCCGCCTCCTCATAGATCTCTACTAGCGTAGGCTTGGCCTTCATTTTGGCAAACATGGCCAACTCGGGTCCTAGAGCTGAGGTATAATATTCAATCAGGACTTTATCTGAAGGTTTGTCAGCTTCAGAAAAATTCTTAAGATAGGCTGCAAATCTTTGGGTGAAACTATGCACCTTCTCCTTTCTTTCTTTCTTTAAGGCGCATAGTCCTTTCATGAGAGCTGCATGAGTTTTTTGGGTTGCATACTTACTTCTAAAAATCCTCTCGAAGGTATCCCAATCAGGGATAGAATTTGCAGGCAAACCAAAGTACCACGATGATGCTGCTCCTTTAAGGGTGTGTGGGAAAAGTCTACAAACTACATCCTCATATTCCCCAGCCCTTAATCCTTCTATTGCCAAATAGAAACTTTGCAAGTGGTCATCTACTAGCATCTTCTCATTTGGGTCAAATTTGGGCAACATCTTTTCAAAAGATTGAGGTAAATCATGTAAAGGAGGTGTTAGGTTTAAAGGTGATCTGGCTTTCCAGGCAGGTGGTGGATTCGGTGGGTTGGGTGGTTGATTTGCATTTATGCCTGCCATGAGTCTGGGTGGACAGTGAGGTGGTGAACGAATAGGAGTATGAACAGGAGAACTGTGAGGAGTATCTGGGCCTACTTGATTCAAAGGTTGTACGACTTCCTGTAAGGCTGTTTCTACAAGTTCTTTCAAATCTCCAACCAACACTGAGTCTTCCAATATAGAACGATCTTTCCTTTTATATTCTCTTCTGGGAAATTTAGGTATAATCAGAAATCTTCCAATATTCTTCACGTATTCCCTAGTGTGTCTTCTCAGATCACTAACTACTTCGTTGTCGACAGAATACAAATGTTCTCTACCCCCCTCTTCAGGAATTGGATTGGAAAACAAACTGCCTCCTGAACTGTTACCGGTGGAATGATCTCGAGAAAATGGGTTTCCTCGGCCAGCCATGCAATGGCGGCCCTCCTTCTAGTGCCAGAAACTGTTGAGGCTTGGAAATTCACAAGCAACAACAGCAAGGGATTCTCCCCAGTCAACGTTCCCAACTAGCCCATGACTGTTTGGTGTAGGGAATCTGTTCAGTTTGCAGTCTGGCTACCATAGGTCAAGTGACAAAAATAAGGGGTTTTACCGGTTGCGGCCCGGTCCACCGTGTATATTTTTGTATTTTTGACTTTAAGTATGATATGAAAGTGCCTACTTAACATACAAATTGATAGAGAATGCAAGGAGTATTCACAATGTGATGCGCAGGTTCTTACCTCTCGTCTTAAACTCCCATGCATCTAAATCATATACAGCAAAAAATTAAATCTAACTACCTACCTATCCCTAGGGAGCAAGATTGTCACTTATTAATGAGTAATATATCTTGTGCATGCATTATAAAGAGAAATTCCAGATAGCTAATACTCCTTCTAGAACACATGAACAATTAAAGATATTTAGACAACCAGATAGCCAATTGCTTATGAACAACATTCATTACTCATGGTGGTAATTTTCATAAAATAAACTAGAAATCATTCAGACAAGAACATAGGTCCTAAGAGTTAGAACGATCTCACAGTTAATGAAAATAAAGTTGAAAACGAAATAGTTCCTCTTCAACAAGTCCATAGCATAACATTTGAACATTCCACACAACACCTTCTCCAATAGGCAAAATTTGCAATTTTTTATTGTAAAATGAAGTAGTTCCTCTTACAAACAATAGTTCACAAGTTTTTCTAGGGAAAAAGCCCTTGTAAACTCTAACTTTCCTATATTTAAACCAAATCAGCCAACCCCTTGGGCTGCCCTAGCTGCGTGACCTTTGGGCTCCTCAAAACCGTCTAATATCACCATTTTGTCTTTTCCGTGAGTACTCATGATTCACTTCATGCGTTACATTTTCAGATTTCAACTTATGAGTACTTAACAAAACGGGATCCGCTCGATAACTGACGGATATTTCCAGGCCTGGGATTTTGTCACCATCGATTCTGCCTTGTCTTTCATTTGTCCTCGTTGAGATCCCGTTGATTTCAGTATGAACTCTACCTAACACTGCCCAACCAACTTTCTGATGCTTTGTCTCCCAGCTATGCCTTCTTGCAGTACTAATCTGAAAAAATCTCTTGAGTCTGTCTGCAATTAAATGACATTTATCATTAATTAGGACTGCATCTTTTCAATAAAATCAAACTACATCAACAAACTGACTAGTCATCAAAAGAGGCCCTGTACAACGCTCTCGTCACGAAAACCTTAACAAGCACCAAAACCACTATTGCCCACACAGGGGTTTAAAAAAATCACAAAACGACAGGAAGAGAAAAACTTATCAGTGGCTTAAAACATTAAAACATTGACTGGGTAGTCTCACTCACAGCCACATCAGCAGGCCTCAAATAGGCAACGGGCTCCGTGAGACCGTTAAGTTTATCGGAGTCGGAAGAGCTAAAACCCAAACTCTAGGTGGAAAAGTTCCCAGTCAGCGAGCGGAAAGACATCAACGTCGAAAAATTAGTGCGTTACACAGCCGCAAGGGCAGAGGAGGAAAGACTACAGACTCCCTGGTCCAAATACAAAATGGTGAAAACCAGACAAAGCATCGACGGGCGGAGCAGTTATATGGTGGATACCTAGTTCGCTTGGGAGCCGCAAGGGCAGAAAATAAACAGACTACGGCCTCTGATCCAAACGATAACTTTTGCTATGGCGCAAAAACAATGTAAAATGCTAAGTGTTCGGAACAACTTAAGGTCTCGCAGCGGTCCAAAAACTTTTCTCACTTCCAAAACAGCGGCTTCACAAAGATCAAATACCCTGACTCAACTTCGACCAACCTCCGATAATATAAACAAGTCAAACGATACGACGCGACATCGGAGAAGTCAAGATCCTCCTAGAGAATAATCATCGTTCAGTTTCTGCAACGGAGGCTCCCTAAGGAAACATGGCTCCGATACGTTGTTTAAATGGCCTTTGAAACAGTGGCCAACATGAGAAATAAGCTTTCGAGAACAAAGCAAGAAATTGCAGCTCAAACGGCAAAAACCAAACTCTAAATTCCGCAACCCACAGTAGTTTCAAACATAAGCAATTTTCCGAAAAGCATGAAGAGAGTTGACCTTAAAATAGTCCAAAATTATAGCAAAACAAAAAAGAGTTCATGGATCCAAACAATTATAGGCAATGCTAAAAATTAACAAGGGGATCCAAAATTTGAAAATTTGGGGAAACAGTTGTAGCTGCAACAACATCTTAGCATGTTTTAGGTTTTAAGAATTTTATTTCATCATTTTATGTATGTTCATCTTCATGGGGCTAGTTTCCCGGTTGTTTGATGGTTTGGTAGCGTCCTTCTCACCGGTCAGAGGGTCGGGGACATTACAGTATGGTATCAGAGCAAAGGCTGCAGCATGGGCCTGAATGGGCCGTGAAGATACAGTGATAAAGCCATCATTGCAGCATTGGGCCTCAGAGGGCCATGAAAGATCAACTAGCAGAGGTAGGTTTCCTTTTGCCCAGTAGAGATCAGAAATCAGAAAAACTTCAAAAATTTTCCATGTGCCAAACTTGTCAGATCATCAGAGGACTAAGTGAGAAGATCCTCCGATACAGCGGAAAGTATAGGATGAAGGCCACCCGACGAGGGACAGGCAGAAAGGCTTTCAAAAATTTTGCTTAAGGGCCTAAACTGTCGGCCCATTGGGAGACTAAGTGTAAAGCTCTTCTAGTGCAGCGGAATGCTTAGTCGAAAGACCATCCGATGAAGGATCGATGGAAGGAAATCCACAAATTTTTTCTAAGTGTAATACTATCGGCTCATCGGAGGACTTAGTGGGAAGCCCACCTGATGCAGCAGACAGATTAGTCTGAAGAACCTCTGATGCAGACCTCGGCAGCGGCAAAATTAGTTAGCCGGATCGGCGACATTTAGTTGATTTCATCGTTGATGATTAGATGATGGGAGTGCCAAAACGACGGCTCTGTATGGCTAAGGGTCACCGAAACATCAGCGGAATTAGTGAACGGATCGGCGAAAATTAGTGGATAGGTTCACTGAAACGCCACCGCCATCGGAGAGACTTAGTGAAGGAAACCGCCGATACATTGGCGAAAGATAGTGGATGAAACCGTCGAAATTTCGATGGAAAATAGGTGAAGACCGAGCTGTAGTTTCGGCAGAGATCTGCCGAAGATCGCCGAAGCATCGACGAGAATTAGAGGATAAATCAGTCGATGCAGTGGCAAGAAAAGTTTCAAAAATTTGTCTAAGTGTTAAAAACCATCGATGATCGGCGCCACTAAGATGAAGGGATCATCGATGACACGTCGGCGGAGGTTAGTAGATTGATCGGCAAAATTTAGACGTTGAAAGTGCCGATACGTTGATGGAGATTCCTTGAACACCACCGAAACGATGATGAGACTTAGTGGACGGAAGCGTCGATAATACATCGGTAGAAATTAAACAAGGAAAACGCTGAAATGTTGGTGACAATTAGAGGAAGGGAGAGCCGACATATTCTATTAAAAAAAAAGTCTCTAAGCGCCGAGACTATCGGTGTCGGTGAAAGTTTGATGATGGATCGACGAGAATTAGAAGAAGTCTGAGCCGATACGCCGGCCCAGCTTAACTAAAGATCGCAGGAACGATGGAGAAAAATAGAGGACGTGAACGCTGAAACGTCAGTGGAAAAGACAAGATGCTAGTTGGTGAAGCCGCAGATAGTGGCGGCAGAAAGAAGGATAAAAAGAAATTTTTCTTGAAAATTTTTCTAAGTCGTGAATATCATCGACGATGATTAGAGGTTTGGATCACCGATGACTAGAAGATGGGCTCACCGACAAATAAAGGATGAAGTTGCCGAAGATTAGTGAAGTGGATCGGCAATTATTAGTTGAAGGAAGAGTCGCATTTTCGGCGGAGATCATCCGAAGCCCACCGAAACGTCGGCGAAACTTAGTTCTTTGAGGAGCCGATGCAAAGAAGGAAATTTTTCCAAAATTTCTAGGTGATGGAATCGTCGGTGAAATTTAGACGATGAAGCAGCTGATGCAGCAACAAGAAGAAGAAAATTTTTAAAAATTTCTCTAAGTGTTGAGCCCATCGGCAATTGGCGAAAGTTAGAATATTGGAGCGCCGATCGGCGAAATTTAGATGATGGAACCGTCGACATGGCGGCGGATGTGGGAAGAAGTTAGTTGAATGGGCCACCGATGGACTTCATCAGAAAATATCAGAGGATCGGAGAGTCGATTGAAAAAATTAGTCGTTCGTGCGTCCGCCGTTGCGGCTGTTTACTAGACTATCCACCCAATGGATAGTTGTTCCGACCGCTGATGTCGTAGTGGTTGGTTGATCTGACCGTTGATATGTTTATGGACACAGAACATGTAGGGAGTTTTCTGCCCGTCATTGGGGCCGCCTAAGGGAATTTTCACCCAATGAATAGTGCATCCAACCACCGATGCAATGAATAGAATCAATCGCTTCATCGATACCATAGTGGGTAACATTTCTGATTGCCGACACATCGGAGGAAATTGACTATTTGGATCACTGCAAGGTCAAAAAAATTTAGTGTTTTGGGTCGTCGACACAGCAGACCTGTTCAGTTTAGGATCGTCGACACACGGTAGAGCTCTGATCTGCTGACAGGGTTATGACCACGGAAACCCTAGTGAGTTTGATTGTCACCGTTGCGGCTGCCTAGAAAACTAGTCGCCTGATGATTAGTGCTTCTGATTGTTGATATGTAGTAGTCCTCGGCATCGTTGATAAATGATAAAGACCGGAAGCCGAGACAACTTAGGATCTGATATGGCGGAAAACTGTAGTTGTTGGAGCCGCCGATACTGCAGAAAACCTTAGTTGTTGGAGCCGCTGATACAGCGAAAAATGTTAGTTGTTAGGGCCATAGATGAGCGTCGAAAGGAAGTTGATGTTTAAATTGCCGATGCAGATCAGAAGTTTAGATGATTTGCTCGCCGAAATGCCAGAAATTTAGTGGGGAAGAGATCCGATCGAGGAAAAGTAAATTTGGGTTTTTCGAAGTGGATTTTTCAGTAGTTCCAGGGCTGAAAAGGAAGAAGAATTCTAGGTGGCTGAAGTTGGCAATTCATACCAAAATATAGTTGTGTGTTTTTCCTAAATTTGATGAAAATGATCATGTTAGAAGTGGTGTGCTTTTCACACCCAAGGTCAGAATGAAGCATGTGGATAGGTGTTGGAAATCGTATCCAGCAGGGAACAAGGGGGAATCCCCAGAGTTTGAATGCAGTGCTGCAAAGTACTAGTGGCTATCAGTATGGACAAACCAGCTGTTGTGTGGAAGATGAGTTCCATGCAAAGATGAGGGATTGGAAAAGGGAAAATTCCTTAAACCCTGTCTTGCTAATTATAATTACATTTATAAATTTCATACATGAAATGTATGAAGATATGCCTTGCATGCATAGGATATTACATGTTGGTAAGAGTAGTGAGAATTATACATGTATAATAAACCACTAATTGTAATTATTGCATTGGTGTTGGCATTAGTGGGAAAACCAACGACAACCTAGACATGGCTGAATATGTTGCTAATGTTGATGAATGTGACCAGCAACCCTATGAAGAAAGGAATAAGGCAACAAGTCCAAAATCAAAAGTTGGTGAGCAAAATTCTGCAATCTCCTGCAAAGGACCAACCAAACTGGTAATGTCGAGGGTGTAAGTAGGACCCATGAAGGTAAGAGTTTAATTATGGCAATTGCATGGAGTGGTAAAAGCAAGAGGTTTCATACCATGTGGGTATTTGAATTTTATACTGCATTCTAGAGAAATGTGCCATGCATGTATTATGTTGTTATGAGCTTAGTAGCCCAAGGAAACTAAGCACTGATGATCTTGATTATAGTCATGCATCCTATATGAAGCAGTCATGGTTAGGCCATGCATGGTATGTTTGAATGCATAGTATTTCTGAATCAATGCAAGATAGCATTGAGTGGGTATGCATTAAAATATTTTATAAATCTTGTAGTTATGCATTGAATGGGTACATATGAAAAGTATGAGTAAATGTTGTAGATATGCATACATAAGTATGGGTACAAATGTTGCGATGAAAATACATGAATGGATTGAGGTAGTGCATGTGATATTATGAATAACTAATGACTAAAATGATGAATTGATGAATTGATGACAATTCTAAAACCATTTCAAGATCTGTTATGAATGTAGGATAGTAAGTGCATGAAGAAGGTAGTCATGATCAATTGGCTGCCGGAAATGATCTATGGAAGGGCAAGATGGTACAAAGATACGCTTGTGGAGTAAGGAGTATCTAAACATTTCATCTTGGCATAAATGATGTGACCTTACAAATTTTAGTATGATAATGATTGCGTGAAGTAAATTAGTTTTGGTAATATTGATGTGATTAACAGCTGGAAGTGTTTGAATTTTATAAATTCTGAAAATGCTTCAGTGATTGTTGCAGAGATTGAAAAAAAAATTATATGCATCAAGACTTACTAAGTGTTTGGCTGACTGAGGTGGAGGTTTCGAGTAGATTGTTTGAGGCATGGCAATTTGGGTAAGACCATGACAAAGGCCAAAATCGACCATGTGAAAGAGCCAAACCTTATGAGAAGAGTCTCATGGCTGTGAAAATAGTTTGTATGCATGATGGGTTGTTAAATTTGAATTGTGAGTTTCGAATTTACGAAATTGTTGACAACTACTAATCACTATTGGCTTGCATAAGATTGTGTCAGGAGGACACATTGTAAGTGGGTATTCATGTTATGCTAGTAACCATAAAATTATAATGGGTATAGTAGTGCTGCTTCCAAGAGACCCACGATTGAGGATCACCTCATTGCCAAGCAAATCAATTTCTGTAGTAAACAGAGTAACAAATTCTCATTGAATTTAATTACTAATGTCATTGCTTGGTTATGGAACAATCAAATTTGGATTGTATTATCGGATAATGATTGACTGTTTGGCTATTTGATGAATGTGCCAGGGGTACACACTGTAGGAAGATCATGTGTGATGGCCTTCAGGAGCCAAACTTCATGGGAAGGTTTTCCCTTATCTTGGAAATGAGTTTCGGGTGAAACTCCATTGGACATTTTGGGAATGTCTCATCTACACTGCATGCTTCATAAGCAACATGAGTGAGATGGTATAGCTTATGTTGGTAAGACATGTGTGGATACGAAATGTAGAGAGGAATTGGGATGGCAAACCGAGGGACCGTTAACTCAGAGAAGGGAGCTCCCATTCCTCCTTAACAAAGGAATATTGCCTCGGCAAATGGATAAGTGTTCTCTAACGCCAGCTAAGAATATGCATGTCAAATTGTTAAATTCAATACGCAGAGCATGTTTTGATTTTATTTACATTTTGGAAGATTGCATGAGCATGAATAGGGCCTACATGGCACACATCGGAAAGGGGTGCACACTTTCTCGATGTCGGATCATGAAAGGGTTTTCAATATTGATTACACTCTAGGAAGTGGATGCACTCCTGGTGTCTCAATACTTGATAGTGAATGATGTGAAATATGATTACAATTTTAGATCAATAACGCTAACGAATATGCTTATATTGCTTGTGTTGTCAGGCTAAACAGATGTAGTCTGGTATTGTACACTAAATGGACAATGGATTGAGCTCATCCTACCTTCTACTAAAGAGAACAAAGAAGGAGACATTCTTGAGGGACTGTCAACTCAGAGAAGGGAGTGGTCTCTTGTGTGATATGGGGTAGTGGAATTAGAGCTCACTACTGGAAATGAAACCTGGAAATGGTCGTTTATTGTTGATATAAGTGTATGTGTTATTGTTGATGTCCTGATAAACTCAACTGTGTTGGCTTGGTTAATGATTGGTTGTTGATATAAGTGTATTGTTGAGATAAGTACAGGCGATTTGTTGATGGTTTGATAAACCCAACTAAAGGTTGGCTTGACTATGCCTGATATATATAAAAAAGGATGTTGTAAGCAGCCTGCATGCTGACCTAACATCCAAGTCCATAGGCAATCCCAAGGCTTGCAAAGTGAAGCAGGATCCTGTGGACCAACGAGGAAACACATAATACAGATAAGTATTGGATATTTTTTCAATTCTTGCTTATGAATATGCATGTGTATACGATTTGGTTATGATATTTTAAGCTCTTGTTTAAGAGGTAAAAACCGATGGGAATAAACTAAACATGTGAATTTATTCAATGTTTGAATATAGGTATCGCTGGAAGTGAGGATTACGAAAGCATCCTAGAGGTGCATGTGGACATGTGACTGTCCTGAAGAGCTCAGAATGAGCAGTAATGAAAAAGGTGCTAGTGAGACTATGAAGGTCCTAGCAGCCAAGACAAACCATGTGGGGAGGCTCCATGGTTGAGAGGTCTGAAATAGACCAGAGACACTAAGTTTCATGACCAAGAGGGATTGGTCCAGCATTCACGGTGAAGTGAAAGAGGCTGAGAGCATGAAAAGCCACAGTGGTGGTGTGGGTTCCAGGGTGGAACAAGAGGAAGAGGGGAAAAACTCTTGCTGCTCTCTCTTGCCTTTTAATTATATATATACTTATACATTGTGAAAACAAAAGCTTGTTGAATGCATGTATGGCTGAAAATAGAATGTGTCTATTTGCTTAAAATAATTATGAATGTTGGAATAGTTAAATCCCTACCCAAGAATGGACATGAAATGAGCTCATGTGCCTGTTGGGAAGGCATAAAAAATATGAAAGTTTCTTTGATGAGACTTGGACTGTCATGCCAATTGGGCAATTAATTGACTGATTTTAATGCCTATATTATGCTTTGTCTAACAGAATTTCAATGGTGTATTTCATAGGTGAGAAAAGTGAAACCCAATAATGCACATTGATCATGGCAGCAGACCAAAGGCTGTCAGACTTGGCTGGAAGTCTTCTCCAAACAATTGCCAAGACCCAAGAAAATCTTGGAGAGATGCTCAAGATACAGAAACGTTCCTAGACTTGGGGACAAGCCGAAAGCTGAGAACCAGCAAGAGAAGCTCGTGGAAGCCGCGGGTCTTGGTCCTGAAAGTTCAAGTAAATAATTGAATGTGGGATAGATCTGCAAAATTTTGATGTGCAAATAGTATATGTATTCCTATGTATTGGAACACCGAGGACGGTGTTATTCCAAGGGGGAGGGGATTGTAACACCCCGGTTTTGACCCCGTTTGCATTAAAGGTACATGATGTATGCATTTTAATTAATCATGGTGAGGAGCTAAAGGAAAAAGCCCCACCATCGATTTGGATGTGTTATGTTTTGGCAATTGGGATCGTTGCCGATGGTATATCGTGCTATCCGACACATAATAGTTTTGCATCATGTAAATATGCACATTCATTAAAATAAACCTACATCCAACTACGATGGTGCAATGTTAAATGACAAGGGGCATGATTTCCTAACGTTAAGGGTGGGGATTGTCTAACCCATGGGAGCCATTGGGGAAAAGCCATGTGTCAAAACTTAAACCCCTGTTTAGTTGAGGCAGTTAATGTTGAGTAGGTGTGGGTGGCAGGATTTCCCCCACGTGCCTCCACCAGTTGGTTCAGTCAGGCACGGGCTAGGAGTGATCTCCTCACGCGTCATTTGGGATGCTGACTGACCTGTCCACTCTCTTGGATCGCGGGTTGTTCGTTTTCCTCAGGCAGAGCGGGGATAAAATGGATTACAATCCATTGATCGGGGGTTCATTCTCCCCTCTCTCATGGTTGTTGGTCTGGGAATATGTTCTTCCTCTCGTTCATGCAGGGGATCGTTTTCCCTTCTTCCATTGTCGAACTATGAAATGTTGTCGTGGTTTTTCACTGTGAGATGTTTTCCTCCTGTCTATGCTGGGGATCGTTTTTCCTGGTCGCATCCCTGTTCGGACTGGGTAGTTGTCCAGACATTTCACTGTTGATCGTGGACTAAAGTTCTCATTTGTTGTTCGGTGGCTATTACTTCCCCACATTGGTTGGTTGAGTTGCCTTTGGGATTTGGGTAGTTGTGAGATCGGTTGTTGTTCTTTCCCTGAAACTGTGGCTTGTTGTGGTTTTCTCCCACATTGTTCGTTGCTGTGAATGCAATCCTCTTTTGGGTGCTGTTATGTTGTTTTGGCCACGCTAGGTCCAAGAACAACTCCGAATCGTCTTGTCTGACCTGAGCGGTGTTCGCCTTTTAGTTTGGGATTGTCACCCTGTTGTATTCACCTTCTTCACAGAGTTGTGAACTATTTGTTTTATTGCATGCATGCAGTGGTTGGTCTTTGGAATGTCTGGAGTGGGATTGAAGGTTGTGTATGCTTGAGAAACCTAGGTTTGGGGAGCCACACAGACAAAGTTAGATGGCTGGCTTTCTTCTCCACAACCCCGGAAGAGCACTGGCAAGGGAAGTCAGGGCCCGAGGGATCGTGAAGCAGAGAAGGGACTGATTCCTGGTGTCAGGTGTGTGTGGGTGTCTTAGAGGTCAGGCTAGCTCTGGTGTAGGCATCCTTAGCTCTTCCATGAGCTTACCAGCTTAGCATTTAGCTTCTCCCAGCTTCTTGATAGCCTGATAAACTCTATTGTGTGGGCTTGGCTATGTGTAAGCCTGCTTAGTCTGTTATTCCTTGGGGAATCATGACCAGATCGGGGGTGGCAGTGTTGCTGAGAGATTGATGAGCACGCTGGCCTATGGTTGGGTGGAACGTTGCAGTGACATAGCTGGTTGCAGGACAAGCTCTTTATGAGATAAGTATCTTTGTCTATTTCATCTCTATAATTATATTTGATGGTTAATGAACTATGATGAACATGTTGAATGCCTGAATGTATGTTTGCTTCCGCGATGTATGTGAATGATTATTCATCTTAGCATGTTTTAGGTTTTAAGAATTTTATTTCAGCATTTTATGTATGTTCATCTTCATGGGGCTAGTTGCCCGGTTGTTTGATGGTTTGGTAGCGTCCTCCTCGCCAGTCAGAGGGTCGGGGACGTTATAGTATCGTATCATGGGCCTAAATGGGCCATGAAGATGCAGTGACAGAGCGATCACTGCAGCATTGGGCCTCAGAGGGCCATGAAATATCAGCTACCAGAGGCAGGTTGCCTTCTGCCCAGCAGAGATCAGAAATCAGAAAAACTTCAAAAATTTTCCATCTGCCGAACTCGTCGAATCATTGGAGGACTAAGTGAGAATATCCTCCGATACAGTGGAAAGTATAGGATGAAGGCCACCCGACAAGGGATAGGCAGAAAGGCTTCCGAAAATTTTTCTTAAGGGCCTAAATCGTCGGCCCATTGGGAGACTAAGTGTAAAGCTCTTCCGATGCAGCAGAATGCTTAGTCAAAAGACCATCCGACGAGGGACCGGAGGAAGGAAATCCACGAAATGTTTCTAAGTGTAAGACTATCGACTCATCGGAGGACTTAGTGGGAAGCCCACTCGATGCAGTGGATAGATTTGTTTGAAGAACCTCCGATGCAGACCCTGGCGGCGACGAAATTAGTTAGCAAGATCGACGACATTTAGTTGATTTCATCACTAATTATTAGACGATGGGAGCACCGAAATGACAGCTCTGTATGGCTAAGGGTCACCGAAACGTCAGCGGAATTAGTGAACGGATAGGCGAAAATTAGTGGATAGGTTCGCCGAAACGCCACCGCCATTGGAGAGACTTAGTGAAGGAAACCGCTGATACATCGGCGAAAGATAGTGGATGAAACTGCCAAAACGTCGACGGAAAATAGGTGAAGACCGAGCCGCAATTTTGGCAAAGATCTGCCAAAGATTGCCAAAACATCGACGAGAATTAGAGGATGAATCAGCCGATGCAGTGGCAAGAAAAGTTTAAAATTTTTGTCTAAGTGTTAAAAACCATTGACGATCGACGCCACTAAGATGAAGGGATCACCGATGACACGTCAGTGGAGGTTAGTAGATTGATCAGCAAAATTTAGACGTTGAAAGTGTCGATATGTCTCCGGAGATTCCTTGAAGACCGTCGAAAGAACGGTGAGACTTAGTGGACGGAAGAGCCGATGATACGTCTGCAGAAATTAGACAGGGAAAACATCGAAACATTGGCGACAATTAGAGGAAGGGAGAGCCGACATATTCTGTTAAAAAAAAAATCTCTAAGTGCTGAGACCGTCGGCGTCGGCGAAGGTTTGATGACGGATCGGCTAGAATTAGAAGAATTCTGAGCCGATATGCCGGCCAGCTTAACTAAAGACCGCCGAAATGACGGAGAAAAATAGAGGACGTGAATGTCGAAACGTCGGCAGAAAAGACAAGATGCTAGTTGGTGAAGCCGTCAACAGTGGCGGCGGAAAGAAGGATAAAAAGAAATTTTTTCTAAGCGTCGTGAAATTATTGACGATCAGCGATGATTGGAGGTTTGGATCGCCGATTAATAGAATATGGGATCACCGACAAATAAAGGATGAAGTTGCTGAAGATTAGTGAAGTGGATCGATGATTATTAGTTGAAGGAAGAGCCGCAGTTTCGGTGGAGATCTTCCAAAGCCCGCCGAAACGTCGACGAAACTTAGTTCTTTGCGGAGCTGATGCAAAGAAGGAAAATTTTCCAAAATTTCTAAGTGATCGAATCGTCGGTGAAATTTAGACGATGAAGCAATCGGTGTGGCAACAAGAAGAAGAAAAAATTCAAAAAATTGTCTAAGTGTTGAGCCCATCGGCGATTGACGAAAGTTAGAAGAATGGAGCGTCAATCGGCGGGATTTAGATGATGGAACCGCTGACGCGGCGGCGAACATCAGAAGAAGTTAGTTGAACGGACCGCCTATGGACTTCATTGGAAAATATCAGAGGATCGGAGCGCTGATTGGAAAAATTAGTCATTTGTGCATCCGCTGTTGCGGCTGTTTACTGGACTATCCACCCAACGGACAGTTGTTCCGATCGCCGATGCCGTAGTGGTTAGTTGATTTGACCGTCGATAGGGTTATGGCCATGGAACATGCAGGGAGTTTGTTGCCCACTGTTGCGGCCTCCTAAGGGATTGTTCACCCAATGAATAATGCATCCGACTGCTGATGCAGCATATAGAATCAATCCCCTCACCAATATTGTAGTGGGTAACATTTTCGATTGCCGACATATCGGAGGAAATTGACTATTTGGATCACCGCAAGGTCGAAAATTTTTAGTGGTTTGGGTCGCCGACACAGCGGACCCGTTCAGTTTAGGATCACCAACACATAGTCGACCTTTGATCCGCTGACAAGGTTATGACCATGAAAACCCTAGTGAGTTTGATTGCCACCGTTGCGGCTGCCTAGAAAACTAGCCGCTTGATGATTAGTGCTTCCGATTGCCGATATGCAGTAGTCCTCAGCATTGCCGATAAATGATAAAGACCGGAAGCCAAGACAAGTGAGGATCCAATACGGCGAAAAACTATAGTTGTTGGAGCCGCCGATACTGCAGAAAACCTTAGTTGTTGGAGTTGTTAATACAATGGAAAATGTTAGTTGTTAGGGCCGTCGATGAGCGCCGAAAGGAAGTTGATGTTTAAATCGTTGATGCAGATCATAAGTTTAGATGATTTGCTCACCAAAATGCCGGAAAGTTAGTGGGGAAGAGATCCGATTGAGGAAAAGGAAATTTGGGTTTTTCGAAGTGGATTTTTCAGCAGTTCCAGGGCTGAAAAGGAAGAAGAATTCTAGGTGGCTGAAGTTGGCAATTCAGACCAAAATATAGTTGTGTGTTTTGCCTAAATTTGATGAAAATCATCATGTTAGAAGTGGTGTGGTTTTCACACCCAAGGTCAAAATGAAGCATGTGGATATGGGTCGGAAAGCTTATCCAGCATGGAACAAGGGGGAATCCCTAGAGTTCGAATGCGGTGATACAAAATACTAGTGGCTGTCAATATGGACAAACCAGCTATTGTGTGGAAGAGGAGTTCCATGCAAAGATGAGGGATTTGAAAAGGGAAAATTGCTTAAACTCTATCTTGCTAATTATAATTACATTTATAAGTTTCATACATGAAATGTATGGAGATAGCATGCATAGGATATTACATGTTGGTAAGAGTAGTGAGAATTAAACATGTATAATGAACCACTAATGGTAATTATTGCATTGGTGTTGGCATTAGTGGGAAAACCAATGACAACATGGACATGGCTGAATATGTTGCTGATGCTGATGAATGTGACCAGCAACCCTACGAAGAAAGGGATAAGGCAACAAGTCCAAAATCAAAAGTTGGTGAGCAAAATTCTGCAATCTCTTGCAAAGGACAAACTAAACTGGTAATGTCGAGGGTGTAAGTAGGACCCATGAAGGTAAGAGTTTAATTATGACAATTGCATGGAGTGGTAAAAGCAAGAGGTCTTATACCATGTGGGTATTTGAATTTTATACTGCATTCATAGAGAAATGTGCCATGCCTATATTATGTTGTTATGAGCTTAGTAGCCCAAGGAAAGTAAGCACTTATGATCTTTATTATAGTCATGCATCCTATATGAAGTAGTCATGGTTAGGCCATGCATGGTATGTTTGAATGCATAGTATTCCTGAATCAATGCAAGATAGCATTGAGTGGGTATGCATTAAAATATTTTATAAATCTTGTAGTTATGCATTGAATGGGTGCATATGAAAAGTATGAGTAAATGTTGTAGATATGCATACATAAGTATGGGTGCAAATGTTGCGATGCAAATGCATGAATGCATTGAGGTAGTGCATGTGCTATTATGAATAACTAGTGACTAAAATGATGAATTGATGACAATTCCGGAACCATTTCAAGAGCCGTTATGAATGCAGGATAGTAAGTGCATGAAGAAGGTAGTCATGATTGATTGGCTACCGAAAATGCTCTATGGAAGGGCAAGATGGTACAAAGATATGCTTGTGGAGTAAGGAGTATCTGAACATTTCATCTTGGCATAAATGATGTGGCTTTACAAATTTTAGTATGATAATGATTGCGTGAAGTAAATGAGTTTTGGTAATATTGATGTGATTAACAGCTGGAAGTGTTTGAATTTTATAAATTCTGAAAATGCTTCAGTGATTGTTGTAGCAATAAAAAAAAATTATATGCATCAAGACTTACTAAGTGTTTGGCTAATTGAGGTGTAGGTTTTGGGTAGATTGTTTGAGGCATGGCAATTTGGGTAAGACCATGACAAAGGCCGAAATCTACCATATGAAAGAGCCAAACCTTATGAGAAGAGACTCATGGCTGTGAAATAGTTTGTTTGCATGATGGGTTGTTAAATTTGAATTGTGAGTTTCGCATTTAAGAAATTGCTGACAACTACTAATCACTATTGGCTTGCATAATATTGTGTCAGGAGGACACATTGTAAGTGGGTATTCATGTTATGCTAGTAAGCGTAAAATTATAATGGGCATAGTAGTGCTCGTTGCAAGAGACCCACGATTGAGGATCACCTCATTGCCAAGCAAATCAATTTCTGTAGTAAACATAGTTACAAATTCTCATTGAATTTAATTACTAATGCCATTGCTTGGTTATGGAACAATCAAATTTGGATTGTATTATCGGATAATGATTGATTGTTTGGCTATTTGATGAATGTGCTAGGGGTACACACTGTAGGAAGATCATGTGTGATGGCCTGCAGGATCCAAACTTCATGGGAAGGTTTTCCCTTATCTTGGAAATGGGTTTTGGGTGAAATTCCATTGGACATTTTGGGAATGTCTCATCTGTACTGCATGCTTCGTAAGCAACATGAGTGAGATGGTATAGGTTATGTCGATAAGACATGTGTGGATATGAAATGTAAAGAGGAATTGGGATGGCAAACCGAGGGACTGTCAAGTCAGAGAAGGGAGCCCCCATTCCTCCTTAACAAAAGAATACTGCCTCAGCAAATGGATAAGTGTTCTCTGACGCTAGCTAAGAATATGCATGTCAAATTGTTAAATTCAATATGCAGAGCATGTTTTGATTTTATTTCCATTATGGCAGATTGCATGAGCATGAATAGGGCCTACATGGCACACATCGGAAAGGGGTGCACACTTTCCCGATGTCGGATCATGAAAGGGTTTTCAATATTGATTACACTCTAGGAAGTGGACGCACTCCTGGTGTCTCAATACTTGATAGTGAATGATGTGAAATATGTTTACAATTTTAGAGCAATAACACTAACGAATATGCTTATATTGCTTGTGTTGTCAGGCTAAACAGATGTAGTCTGGTATTGTACACTAAATGGACAATGGCTTGAGCTCATCCTACCTTCTACTAAAGAGCAAAGAGAAGGAGACATTCCTGAGGGACTGTCAACTTAGAGAAGGGAGTGGTTTCTTGTGTGATATGGGGTAGTGGAATTAGAGCTCACTACTGGAAATGAAGCCTGGAAATGAAGCCTGGAAATGGTTTTTTATTGTTGATATAAGTGCATTTGTTATTGTTGATGGCCTGATAAAACCAACTGTGTTGGCTTGGTTGATGATTGGTTATTGATATAAGTGTATTGTTGAGATAAGTACAAGCGATTTGTTGACAGTCTGATAAACCCAATTGAAGGTTGGCTTGACTATGCCTGATATATATAAAAAAGGATGTTGTGAAGCAGCCTGCGTGCTGACCTAACATCTAAGTCCACAAGCGATCCCAAGGCTTGCAAAGCGAAGCAGGATCCTGTGGACCAACGAGGAAACGCACAATATATAGAAGTATTGGATTATTTGGCAATTCTTGCGTATGAATATGCATGTGTATTCGATTTGGTTATGATGTTTTAAGCTCTTGTTTAAGAGGTAAAAACCAATAGTTATAAACTGAACATGTGAATTTATTCAATCTTTGAATATAGGTATCCCTGGAAGCGAGG
>LPNX011174439.1:67430-232414 GCA_001517045.1 Pseudotsuga menziesii | reverse complement strand
GGGAAGGCATGAAAAATATGAAAGTCTCCTTGATGAGACTTGGACTGTCATGCCAATTGGGAAATTAATTGACTGATTTTAATGCCTATATTATGCTTGGTCTAACAGAATTTCAATGGTGCATTTCACAGGTGAGAAAAGTGAAACCCAATAATGCACATTGATCATGGCACCAGACCAAAGGCTGTCAGAGTTGGCTGGAAGTATTCTCCAAATAATTGCCAAGACCCAAGAAAATATTGGAGAGATGCTCAAGATACAGAAAAGTTCCTAGACTCGGGGATGAGCCGAAAGCTGAGAACCAGCAAGAGAAGCTCGTGGAAGCCGCGGGGCTTGGTCCTGAAAGTTCAAGTAAATAATTGAACGTGGGACAGATCTACAAAATTTTGATGTGCAAATGGTATATGTATTCCTATGTATTGGAACACTGAGGACGGTGTTATTCCAAGGGGGAGGGGATTGTAACACCCTGGTTTTGACCTCATTTGCATTAAAGGTACATGATGTATATATTGTAATTAATCATGGCGAGGAGCTAAAGGCAAAAGCCCCACCATCGATTTGGTTGTGTTATGTTTCGGTAATTGGGATCGTTGCCGATGGTATATCGTGCTATCCGACACATAATAGTTTTGCATCATGTAAATATGCACATTCATTAAAATAAACCTACATCCAGCTACGACGGTGCAACGTTAAATGACAAGGGGCATGATTTTCTAAGGTTAGGGGGGGGATTGTCTAACCTGTGGGAGCCATTGGTGAAAATCCATGTGTCAAACCTTAAACCCCTGTTTAGTTGAGGTAGTTAATCCTGAGTAGGTGTGGGTGGCAGGCTTGCCCCCATGCACCTCCACCAGCTAGTTCAGTCACGCACGGGCTGGGAGTGGTTTCCTCACGTGTCGTTTGGGATGTTGACCAACCTGTCCACTCTCTTGGATCGTGGGCTATTCATTTTCCTCAGGCAGAGTGGGGATAAAATGGATTACAATCCTTTGATTGGGGGTTCGTTCTCCCCTCTCTCACGGTTGTTGGTCTGGGAATATGTTCTTCCTCCCGTTCACGTAGGGGATCATTTTCCCTTCTTCCATTATCGGACTGTGAAATGTTGTCATGGTTTTTCACTGTGAGATGTTTTCCTCCTGTCTATGCTGGGGATCGTGTTTCCTGTTCGCGTCCCTGGTCGGACTGGGTAGTTGTCCAGACATTTCACTGTTGATCGTGGACTATGGTTCTCATTTGTTGTTCATTGGCTATTGCTTCCCCACATTGGTTGGCTAAGTTTCCTTTGGGATTTGGGCGGCTGTGAGATCGGTTGCTGTTCTTTCCCTGAAACTGTGGCTTGTTGTGGTTTTCTCCCACATTGTTCGTTGCTGTGATTGCAATCCTCTTTTGGGTGTCGCTGAGTTGTTTTGGCCATGCTAGGGCCAAGAACAACTCTGAATCATCTTGTCTGACCTGAGCGGTGTTCACCTTTTCGTTTGGGATTGTCACCCTGTTGTATTCACCTTCTTCACAGAGCTGTGAACTGTTTATTTTGTTGCATGCATGTAGTGGTTGGTCTTCGGATTGTGTGGAGTGGGATTGAAGGCTGGGTATGCTTGAGAAACCTGGGTTTGGGGAGCCACACAAACAAAGTTAGATGGTTGTATTTCTTCTCCACAACCTTGGAAGAGCACTGGCAAGGGAAGTCAGGGCCTGAAGGACTGTGAAGTAGAGAAGGGACTGATTCCTGGTATCGGGTGTGTGTGGGTGTCTTAGAGGTCAGGCTAGCTCTAGTGTAGGCATCCTTAGCTCTTCCATGAGCTCACCAGCGTAGCATTTAGCTTCTCCCAGATCCTTGATAGCCTGATAAAACCTACTGTGTGGGATTGGCTGATTTGTGTACCTTGGCTATGTGTGAGCCTGCTTAGTCCCTTATTCCTTAGGGAATCATGCCCAGCTTGGGGGTGGCAATGTTGCTGAGAGATTGATGAGCACACTGGCCTATGGTTGGGTGGAACGTTGCAGTGATGTAGCTGGTTGCGGGACAAGCTCTTTATGAGATAAGTATCTTTGTCTATTTCATCTCTACAATTATATTTGATGGTTAATGAACTATGATGAACATGTCGAATTCCTGAATGTATGTTTGCTTTCACGGTGTATGTGAATGATTATGCATCTTAGCATGTTTTAGGTTTTAAGAATTTGATTTCAACATTTTATGTATGTTCATCTTCATGGGGGTAGTTGCCCGGTTGTTTGATGGTTTGGTAGCGTCCTCCTTGCTGGTTAGAGGGTCGGGGACATTACACTCGATGTTGTAAATACTTCAACTTGTATGATGGCCATTTCCCATCTATTCTCTAGGCATGGCATTCTTCCTTTAGCAAAATCCAACTTACTATCCTAAATTTGAAGAAGTTTTGTTCCTCCACCCAAATGATTCTACTCATTTCAATGGACTTCATGATGTATTGGGAACCATATTTATAATTTTGATAATCTACTTCATGATGCTAGAATGGAACCAGGTGCGCTTAACCATGGCTTAAGCCTTTGTCAACCTCACTAGTGAAACACCTTGAAAAACTATCATGGCAAATCGTCATAAGGGTGAAGACTATCAATCCACTTGTGCATAGACCATTTCTCAATAGAACCCATCGAATCACACAAGAGTGTACATTCTCTCCACAAAAAGACCCACAAGAATATAGCCCTAAATTAATCCTTCTTTAACAAGCCTTATCAAATCGATGAAGAACAACATCCAAAGCATTGGAAACTACAAGTTGAATTTCTTAGAAGATATGACATTTTCTAATCCAATCCCTTCTTCTTTAATTCATTTTTTGCTAATCCATCATTAGCCACATAAACAAATGTCAAGACAAGCAAAATAAGGCCAATATAAGCGATACAAACCATGTGATCCATATTGTAAAGTTTCAAGTGGTTAGAGAGTATAGACCTTGGATATATTTTACAATGCATGCTTCAATTAAAATTTCTCAAAAATGAGCTATCAACCAAATTCTATTCACATATACAAATATGCGTTTACAGAAACTTGGCCATTGAAGAAACTATCACAGTCAACCATCGCAAGGGTGAAGACTATCAATCCACTTTTGCATAAACCATTTCTTAATAGAACCCATCAAATCACACAAGAATGTACATGCTCTCCATAAAAAGGCCCATGAGAATCTAGCCCTGAAATAATCTTTCTTTAACAATCCCTATCAAATCCATGAAATAGAACATCCAAAGAGTTGGCAACTACAAGCTAAATTTCTTAGAACACATGGAGTTTTCTAATCCAATTCATTATTTTTTAATTCAATTTTTGCTAAGCCATCATTAGCCACACAAATTGATATCGAGACAAGCAAAGAAAGGCTAATATAAGTGATAAAAGCCATGTGATCCATATTGTAAAGTTTCAAACTTTCATGTGGTCAAAGAGTAAAGATCTTAGATATATCTTACAATGTATACTTAAATTAAAATTTCTAAAAAATGAACTATCAACCAAATACTATTCACACATACAAATATGCGCTTACAAATACTTTACCATTGGAGTAAGGTTGATAAATAATCCAACTCATAGTCCCATAGACGTCGCTAAAGATGAACATTTCATTATAAAAAACTAAAATTAAACAATACTTAACCTCATCAATCCTAAAATTTAAACTCCCAAAATCTAATTAACAAAAAACAATTGCACTTTCAAATTGCATACTTAAGAAAAGGCCACAAAAATATTCATGAAATTCCACGAGAGCAATGAACTTTTACAACAATTCAAGCACATAAATTCTAAATAAAAGAGATTAGAAACATCAATACCCAATTCCGAATAAAAGAGATTAGAAACATCAATACCCAATTCCGAATAAAAGAGATTAGAAACATCAAAACCCGTTTTGCTCAAAATAAGCCTAAATCTCTATCAAATGAACCAAAATAAAGCACTTTAATCATCATTTGAATACGAATACTAAAAAATTAACACACACTTTTGCTAATCCATCCTAAGCCTTATAAATTTAAACAAAATTGGCTTAATCTCCACATAAATTGCTCATTTAAAGAAATTCAGGCAAATGTTTCTTCAAAATCATCCTCAAACATCAAATTTGTTGGATAGAGTCTTTAAATGGGAATAAAATCATAGAGGAGTTTGAATGTCAACCTTGAAAACCTCTTATTATCAATCGAATCACTAGAGGAAAACCCTAGAAATTCAAGCAGTCTAAGAGGGAACCCCTTGGCGCGCCGAGCCTTATAGGTCTCAACCATGGGGCTTTATCCTTTGTTTCTCAATTGCACACCCTTAATATTGTGATCAAATTCTCATATTGTATCGCAAATCCTTTCCCTTCTGTGGATTTTCTCGAAGTCCCCTTTTCTTTAGAAATTTTCATTTCCCCATATTTTTGAATTACACGACACTATTTATGATAGCACTTTTCTACTATTTTTCAACATAGCGGCCTACATCGTGAAGTTAGAGGGCATCAAGGTTGGAAACAAGCTTCTCCTCATCCCAAATCCAAGGTCCTAGTAAACCACATAGGCTTCATCAAGACCATGATCGACTCTGACATGCAATTCACATTCCTTCTCGAGGAGGCATATACACCACTCAGTACATGCTTCAGAATTGAGGGCTCCTAATGAAGCCCATTGGTGGGGATTCTATGTTCCACGAAAATATGGATCTTTGCCACTAGTAGCTCGCTAATGCACCATTCCTACAACTCCTGAGCCCTATGAAAATTATGTTTGAGTTTGCATAGATTGTAAATGAAGAAAGGTGCCCAAAAACTTCAAAAGCACATGACAAAAAAACAAGTCCAAGAAGCTAAACCCTATAACTAAATGATATACAATTGATTTTTTCTAAATTTTTTTCTATTCTATAACATGGTCCAGTCAAAATTAAAAAAAATCCTAAATTAAAAAATAAATAGTTTTTTTAACAAACTTAATTAAAACTTTAACTATCATCAAATAAAAAATATATATATAAAACAAAAATTATTTCCAAAAATAGAAACAATAATCCTCTACCAACCTGATGATGAAACAGCATTTTCTTAGGTACATTTTCTCTACCTAAGACCTACTATTAAAATCAAATAATTCAGAGTTGAAAATAAGGAGTGTCACCAAAATTACAAAATGGGAAACTAGAAAATTGACACAGCCGCCGGTCAACTAAAAACATAAATAACAGGCCACAAAGCATAAAATCAAAACTGCAGAAAGGACACAATATACACGTAACACAACCATAAAAGAGACTTACGAAAAAATAAAAATAAAAAATAACACGTCATTGTTTTGTGAATGGCCGTCGTGAGTCTTCTATTGCTTCTTCTATGTCAGATCTCACTCTGTATGCCATTTGATCAATACCCACTCTGCTGGTATGCATCTATTCAAGCCTCGACAATTAATTCGACTCCTGCAATAGATAGATAGATGGGCTCTTCTCCGGTCAACCTGTTGTTATTGCTTGTGATTGTCGTTATTGCCTCAGAAATCGTTGGAAGAGGAGGGGCAGAAGAACAACGACAGGAAGAGGTAGATTTTCTGAAAGCTGCAAAAGATGAAGATATGTTTGAGTGGTTGAAGTGGGTGAGGAGGAAAATTCACAGGCATCCAGAGCTCATGTTTGAGGAATTCAATACCAGCAAGCTGATAAGGCAAGAGCTGGATACAATGGGCGTGAGTTATGAATGGCCCTTTGCACGCACAGGTGTAGTTGCCACTATCGGATCGGGCACTGCCCCAGTTGTTGCTCTTCGTGCTGACATGGATGCCCTTCCATTGCAGGTATGAATTTTGAAACAAAGCAGGATATATATATATATATATATATTTTGGTAACATTTATCCATTCAATTCATTTCTAACACTAATGACAGTAGTG
The DNA here is from genome assembly GCA_001517045.1 of Pseudotsuga menziesii. Classification (NCBI taxonomy): domain Eukaryota; kingdom Viridiplantae; phylum Streptophyta; class Pinopsida; order Pinales; family Pinaceae; genus Pseudotsuga; species Pseudotsuga menziesii. The sequence continues at coordinate 226,479 of LPNX011174439.1, read as the reverse complement.
ATAGTGATTTTTAGTAAGTACTTAGAGCACCTAAAAATCGCCGCTGCCATGCAGGGCCTGCTGTAGAGTAGGGGTTTGAATCAACATCCATCTTCACATAAATTATCATGTACTCAGAGCACTATAAATAATTTCGTTAGCAAGGGTCTGAGTTGGCACTAGGAACTTGCTGCCCTACCCTGTGCCAATCGGGCAAATGAGAACCACAAGATAAAAAAATTAGGTCACAGACCCCAAACCTATTCAATCGATTGCATAAAGAGAATAGGAAACACACACAAGAGAGTAAGATTTCCAGTCTGATACATAACAGAGTATTCTGCCTATTATAATTTATAATTGACGAAGAGAGGCTAAAATCAGAAAAGAAAATCATGCTGGACATAATTAGCACGTAGCAAAATTAGAAAAGCTTCTATTCAAAAAATAGCAAAGCTATTACAAGTAAATGTTATCCCTAATATCTCTCCATAATGTTTACTTGGATATACAAATGTTTGAGACCACAATTATGTCATTAAAGGGGTCTACTCATATATTTGACAAAGTATATATGCACCACAATTCTCCCTTAATACGCACTTGGGAAAAATGCCGACAAAAAATTGGCCAAATAAACACTACGGTAATCCCCTCAATGTTTAATTGGGTAGGGAAAGCAATGATAACCAATGCTGACCACATCTTGACCATGACAATGTGCAAAGAAGCTGGTAACGGAGAGTCCTTCAGAATTGTAGCCTCCGAAAAACCCAAAAACTTCACATAAATCTCTTTGGAACCACAAAGCAAGCAAAGGTTTCCATAAATGAGCATAGGCACAAGTGATCAAGAATGGGAGCTGAACTGCCATAAGGCTGTCAACAACAATCTACAGATAAATGACATAGAAGATGACAAAGAGGCTCTTTGAATCGGAAATAAGATAAGACAGGATAAGGCAATTTTATTAATGTCCAACAAATGACCATAAAAATGACTCCTATATAAAGCAAGATGTATAGTGTAAAGTACTTATCTAAAAAAGCCTGAAGATTTAACCCTAAGAATGGAACTAGAAGAAAAATGCACATGGAGAGTATATCCAAAATCTTGAGTACAAATAATGTAAACATATTAGGGCCTGCTAGAGCTAGTTCTCCTAACATCTACTGCCAAATGGAGAAAAATTTGATAGAGGATTCTCTGAAGGAAGACCCAATTGAAGAGCTGGACTGCACAATGTGTTTCTGCCTGGAAGAGGTAGCCTGACGCTGAGGTCTGGAAGGACGCATCTAACTGCAAGTGTGAGATCTGGAATGACATTGTTGTTGGGGTCTCTAGGAAGTATGGATGGTTCCCTACCTCTTCACTGATATGGGACCAGTAACAAGGCTGCTATTTTTCTATTGCTTGGTACCACTGGTGGATGGTAGCACTGTAGAAAAGGAAGTAATCTTCTGGGTGGAGATTGGTCTAGAGGGTGGTTGGAGGACTTGGGAACAAAATTCGAGAGCCTCCTTCATGTATAAGGCTATGCATCTCTGGTCAGGATACTGGATGAAACTGGAGTGTGTTTTTGATTCCCTTAATAGACAATGGAACCACCCTCGGATCTTGTAATAAGTGGGACAACAGAATTTGAAATGCTCCTTTGTCTCAGCCTCTTGAAGATGACACAACTGGCAGATTCAGCCCAAAGAATGATGTTGGTAATTGGCTTCCACTCGAAGTCCATGTGGAGCCACTTTAAACTGGCCCTAGGGAATTTGAAGAGCATACATCCAATAGCAATGCATGTATATAGGTCAGACAATGAGGTTATCCCTCAACTCCATGAAGTTCTCTGCATAGAGGGCCATCTTTATATGTAACTTGTTTGGTGGGTTTATCCAAGCGATCTGTATGAACTACCTATAAATGTCATCCTAGGTAATCTTGTTCAACTCTTGCCTAGTAGGTAAGAGGTAGCTTGGTGCATCTAGGGAGTTTCTGAATGGAGGGAGGTAGTCCATTGAAATACCCATAGACTCCAAAAGATCTGAGATCCATGCGTACCAACAACATGCATGCCCAAGAGGGCTATCTAAAGCAATAGAATTTGATGAGCAACACGCTAAAACCGATCCTGATCCACAATTGAGTTGACAAAATTTCAAACACAATGAGAGACTAGGCTAAATACAGTCTCAAGTTGCAGGGGATTGGCACCAAACTCTACAAGAACAATGGACAGTGGACTCTCTTCTTGCATATGATCATGTTTTAGAGGAGAAGGGTTTGAACCATCTTAGCAGTCACCTAATATGACTCGAGAAAGCAAGTGCCCCAAACCTTTGATGCATGACATATAGAACTGTGGGTTAGATAACGGAGTCCATGAGAGACATCTTGGATAATATGTCTTGGAAGTGGTGTGTCACGTCCCCATCCCTTTGACCGGCAAAGAGGACGCGACGAACACCAATACAGCCGAGAAACAGCCCCATGAACATAAACAGGAGAAATAATGATATTAAAAGCTTAAACAACATGCATAACAGAATGCATAAAACATCATACAAGATGCATAATTCCTCAATCATTCAGCGGAAGCAAACATATTCATAAACCAACATTCAGCATGTTCATCATAACTCACGAAACAGTATATATATTTGCAGAGATGAAATATAGACAGCAGTACTTATCTTTTTGATGAAGAATCCCGCAACCAGCTACGTAGCTGCAACGTTCCACCCAACCATAGGCCAGTGTGCTCATCAATCTCTCAGCAGCGCTGCCACCCCCGAGCTGGGCATGATTCCTCCGGAATAAGGGTTAGTTGCAGGCTTACACATAGCCAAGGAACACACTTAGCCAAACCAACACCGCTGGGTTTACCAGGCCTTCCACAACCGGCCAAGCCAGCACAGTCCGAAGACCGACCACTGCTTACATGCAGCAAAACCATCCCTTCACATCCTTGTGAAGAAGCAAAGAAGACCAGGGATAATCCCAAACAAACGCTGAACACAGCTCAAGCCCACTAGGCAACACAGAGTTGTTCTTGGCCCTACCGTGTCCAAAACAACTCGGCTGCAACACCCAAACCAGGGTATATCGGCAGCCCAACTTCCCACTCAAAACGGTGGCAACAATCCACAGCCCATAGTGGATAAGAAACAAAACTCCCAGCATAACCATGGGAAAACTCAGGCACAGAGGCGGCAATCAATAGCCAACCACAACGTGGGAAAGGCAACAGTCCCACAACGGAAGAAGTGAACACACATACACAGTCCGAGATGGAAAGATGACGGACTCTCAACAGCACCAAGGTATAGCAGCAAATACCACTCACGGCATGGGAAAACAACAATCCCAAAAACATATAAGCAACCACCACACAGGGGAAAACATACCCGATTCCACTCTGTGGGAACACGTGAAAGACCACTGATAAGCAGCGCCTCTTCTGGTTGCGTGAGATCCAGCAGAATCACTGCCGGTGCGTGGGGATGAAACCAGACCGTCTTCCTTTGTGTGAGAGTGAGCAGACCAACAGGAGGAACCAAAAACCGACCTCCCTATGCGCGCGCGGATGAACAGACCACCGTGGGGAACGAACAGGCAACCGTGAGGATGCGTAGCAGTGGTAGAGTGGAGTGGATGGAAAGTCGTGGGTGGAGTGGGCATGTGGGCAAAGGACTGACAGTCCTGCCACCCCACTCCCAAAACAATAACTGCCCCAGCTACCCAATACAAGACAATAAAGAGGTTGGAAGAGGTTGGATGAGACAAGAAAGGTGACAAGATACACAAGGTGGCAACACATGGGTTTTTCCCCCATAAACCAAGGTTTGACATCCCTCACCCCTTATCCTTTGGAACCATGCCCTTTTCATTCAACATTGCACTGCCGTAGCTGGTTGTGGTTTATTTTATTTGATGTGCGTATTTACATGATGTCAGTTATAATGTGCCACATAGCACGATAGACCATCGACAACTACCCCTATTGCCGAAACATACACGACCAAATCGATGGTGGGGCTTTTGCCTTGAGCTCCTCACCATGATTAATTACATTTTATACATCATGCAAACGGGGTCAAAACCGGGGGTGTGACATTCCCCTCCCCCTTGGAATAACACCGTCCTCGGTGTTCCATTGCATGTATACAATACATATACAATTGCACATCAAAATTTCAAAATTGCAGATCTGTCCCACGTCCAATCATTTACTTTGAACGTTCAAGACCAAGCTCCTCGGCTTCCATGGACTTCTCCTGCTTGTTCTCAGCTTCCAGCTGATCCCGAAGTCTAGGAACTTTGCGGCTATTGCCTTCATCATGTTCCCTCATTGGGCAGTCCCGGCGTAAATGATGTCCTCCGCATCTCCAGCATCTCACTGGCTGCTTCATCTTTACCTGCTCAATTTCCTTTGAGTCTTCATGCCTGGACCGTTTCTTATCGGGTCGCTTGGACAATTGTCCCATTGCTGATCCACCTTCCTTTCCTTTGCCGATTGCTCCCAGAAGGTCTTTCACCTCCCTTTGCAAACCAATGGAGTCTTGCAAAATCTGGTGGTTCATTTCACTCTGCCTTCTCTGTATCTTGAGCATCTCCCCAAGATTTTCTTGGGTTTTGGCAATCATTTGAAGGAGACTTCCAGCCAAGTCCAACAACTTTTGATCTGCTGCCATGATCAATGTGCACCACCAGGTTCCACTTTTCTCACCTGTGAAATGCACCATTGAAATTTTATCAGACCAAGCATAATATAGACATTAAAATCAGTAAATTAATTTCCCCATTTGGCATGATAGTCCAAGTCTCATCAATGAGGCTTTCATATTTTTCATGCCTTCCCAATAGGCACATGAGCTCATTCATGTCCATTCCTGGGCAGGGAATTAACTATTCCAGCATTCACAATTTTACTTAAGCAAATACACACATTTCATTCTCAATCATACATGCATTCAACAATCCTTTGTTTTCACAATGCATAAACATATATATAATCAAAAGGCAAGAGAGAGCAGTAAGAGTTTTTCCCCTCTTTGTTTTGTTCCATCCCGGAACCCACACCATCATTGTGGCTTTTTTTCATGCTCTCAGCCTCTTTCACTTCACCGTGAATGTTGGACCAATCCTTCTTGGTCATGACACTTAGTGTCTTTGGTCTATTCTAGACCTCTAAACCATGGGGTCTCTCCACATGGTTTGTCTCGGCTGCTAGGACTCCCCCGTCTTACTAGCACCTTTTTCATTACCGCTCATTCCGAGCTTTCCAGGACAGTCACATGTCCACATGCATCTCTGGGATGCTCTCATAGTCCTTGCTTCCAGCGACACCTATATTCAACATTGAATAAATTCGCATGTTTAGTTTATTCTCATCAGTTTTATCTTGCTCTAGAGATAAACATCATAACCAATCATATACACATGTATATTCATAAGCAAAATAATCCAATACTTATCTGTATTGTGCGTTCCCTCGTTCGTCCACAGGATCCTGCTTCGCCTTGCAAGCCTTGGGATCGCCTATGGACTTAGATGTTAGGTCAGCACGCTGGCTGCTCCACAACATCAAATATTTAATGTCCAACCAGTACATCCTCATGTCAACTGGGCTTGGAACTTTTATCATGACCATTTCCAGGTCTAAGATCTACTATGGATCCTCAGGCATATCACAGCCCATCATACACTTATATCAACAATAACACATACACTTATACCAACCATACACTTATACCAACATACACTTATATCAACCATTTACCTTTACCTTTTACCTTTACCTTTAGCCTATCAACACAAGCAACACGAGCAATACAAGCGAACTCATCAGCGTTATTGCTCGAAAACTGTAATCACATTTCTCATCATTCACTATCAAGTATTGAGACACCAGGAGTGCATCCACTCCCTAGAGTGTAATCAATATTGAAAACCCTTTCATGATCCAACATCGGAAAAGTGTGCACCCATTCCCGGTGTGTGCTATGCAGGCCCTACTCATACTCAAGCATTCGGTCATCATGGAAATAAAATCAAACATGTTCTGCATATGGAATTTAATGATTAAACATGCATATTCATAGCAAGGGTCACAGAACACTTATCCATTTGCGTCGCAGTATGCCTTTGTTAAGGAGGAATGGAGGCTCCTTCCCTGAGTTAATAGTCCCTCAGTTTGCCATCCCAACTCCTTTTTACATTTCATATTCACACATGTCTTACCAACATAACTTATACCATCTCACTCATGTTACTACCGAACATGCAGTGCAGATGAGACATTTCCAAAATGTCCAATGGCGTTTCACCCGAAACCCATTTCCAAGATAAGGGAAAACCTTCCCATGAAGTTTGGCTTCTGCAGGCCATAACACATGATCTTCCTGCAGCGTGTACTTTTGACACATTCATCAAATAGCCAAACAATCAATCATTACCTGATAATACAATCCAATTGATCATTCTATAACCAAGCAATGACATTGGTAATCAAATTCAATAAGAATTTGCAATTCTGTCTATTACAGAAATTGACTTGTTTAATTGTGGGTTTCTTGTAAGCAACACTACTATGCCCATTATAATTTTATGCTTACTATCATAACACGAATACCCACTTACCATGCGTCCCTCCTGACACAATCTTATACAAGCCAACAGTGATTAGTAGTCGTTAGCAATTCTTAAATCCGAAATTCACAATTCAAACAACCAACTATTTTCACAACCATGAGACTCTTCTCATAAAGTTTGGCTCTTTTACATGGTAGATTCTGGCATTGGTCAGGGTCTTACCTCTCACTGCCATGCTCAAAATGATCTACCTGAAACATGAGCTTCAAACATCCAACACAATCTTATGCAAGCCAATAATGGCTAGTAGTTGTCAGTAATTTCTTAAATTCGAAATTCACAATTCGAATTTTAACAACCTATTATGCATATCATATGGTAGATTCTGGCATTGGTCAGGGTCTTACCTCACACTGCCATCCTCGAAATAATCTACCTGAAACATGAGCTTCAACATCCAAACACAAGCTTATGCAAGCCGGTAGTGACTAGTAGTTGTCAGCAATTCCTTAAATTTGAAATTCACAATTCAAATTTAATAAGCTCTTTCACATGGTAGATTCTGGCATCGGTCAGGGTCTTACCTCGCACTGCCATGCCCGAAATAATCTACCTGAAACATGAGCTTCAATCAACCAAACACTTGGTAAGTGCGGATGCATATAACCTTTTCATTGCTACAACCATCACTGAAGCATTTTAAGAATTTATGCAAAATTCAAATACTTCTAGCTGTTAGTCACATCAGTATTATCAAAACTCATTTACTTCATGCAATCATTATCATGCTAACATTGCAAAGTATAGTCATATCATTCATGCAATTAAATGAAGTGTTTAGATACTCCTTACTTCACAGGCGTATCATTCATACCACCTTGCTCTTCCACAGAGCATTTCTGGCAGCCCATTGATCATGACTATCCTGCATTCATAACAACCTTTGAAACAGTTCCAGAATTATCATTAATTCATCATTTCATTCATTAGTCATTCATAATATCTCATGCATTCATCTCAATGCATTCAACATACCACGCATGGCCTAACCATGTCCACTTCATATAGGATGCATTACTATAATCAATGTCATCATCATATATAGGTATGACACCTTTCTATATTCCAAGATTCTCATGGTATGAGGTCTTTCACCTCTACCAATCCCTGGAATTTGTCATAAGAAAACTCTTACTTGCATGGGTCTTACTTACACCCTTGACATGACCAATTTAGTTGGTCCTTTGTAGGAGATTGCAGGATTTGCTCACCAACTTTTGTCCGGGACTTGTTGCTTTACCCCTTCTCCATAGGGTTGCTGGTCTCATTCATCAGCATCAGCAACATATTCATCCGGGTCCATGTCATCGTTGGTTTTGCCATTAATGCCAACATCAAAGCAATGATTATCATTAGTGGTTCATTATATATATATAATTTCCAATATTCTTACCAACATGCAATATCCTATGCATGCCATACATATCCTCATGCATTTCAAGCATAAACTTAGGAAATGTAGTTATAATCAGCAAGATAGAGTTTTAAGGAAACTTCCATTTTCAAGTCTTTCATCCTGGCATGGAACTACTCTTCCATACAACAGCTGATTGAATTCATAGTCCTTGCTACCCCTGGGCATGCACTGTCCAGATTTGTCCATTTGATAGCAGCGGCCATCATTAGCACTTTGCTACTTCATGCTTAGATTTTGGTCACTTATCCTTGTTCCTTGCTGGATAAGCTTTCCAACGCCTATTCACATGTGTCATTCCGACCTCGGGTGTAAAAACTACACCACTTCTAAGAATGAGGGCTTTCACCAAATCTTTGCATTTTTTTTTATTACACCACTGCATTTTGGATTGGGTGCCATCTTCAGCCAACTTCAGCCACCTGCAAACCACTGAGAAATCCCCTTTGAAAAACTCAATCCTCTTTGTGCAGAATCGGATCTCAAACCACTAATCCTTCCGCAACGGCGGCTCTCGGAAGGCTTTCCCCTTCCGCAATGGCGTCGGCAGCCTTTCTAGTCAGAAGCCGAAATGCTTTCGCTTCCGCAACGGCGGACGCTCATTCACTTCTTCCGACGATCAATATTTTCGTTGTTTAGAAAAATTTCAAACTTTCTTTTACCACGTCGGCTATCGGTGGTCTTTCTACGGCGGAACATGAAACGCTTTTACCTTCGATGAGTGAACTGACTTTTTGCCTTAGAAAATTTTTCAACTTTCTTTCTTTACGTCAGAGGCCTTACCCGTCGGCCGGGAAGTTTTTTCTCCGTCCGCAACGGCGGACGCCAAATCCTTTCTCCATCCGCAACGGTGGACGCCTAATGGTTCCTCCATCCGCAACGGCGGATGCCAAATCGTTTCTCTATCCGCAACGATGGCACGCGGAACCTTATCTTCTTCCGGCGGTAATCTTTTCTCATCGGACGACTTACCGCTTTTTTCTTCCGCAACGGCGGCAATCATTCCCCTTTTTCCATCGACGATTTCATACTTAGACAAATTTTTCAAAATTTGTCTTTTTTCTTTCCGCCGAACATAGCACCTGTTGGCAGTCGGACCCTTAGTTGCTTCTTCCGATTGGCAGCTCTTCCGCTACGGCGGACGGGAGATTTCCAACTCTTCCGCAACATCGAAAATCCTTTCACATCGGAAGCCAAATGACTTTGGCTTCCGCAACGGCGGTCTGGAAACCGCTTTCTCTTCCGCAACGTCGGAAGTCGAAACCACTAAACCCTTCGATGACCCGACTGTCAACACTTTGGCAATATTTTGGAAGTTTGCTGTCATCCATTACTGATCCCTGCTGGGCAGAAGGCAATTCCACCCTCTGTCAGTTGCTCCATTTTGTCCCATAGAAGCCCATTGTTGCAACCTTAGCTCTGATACCATACTGTCACGTCCCCATCCCTTTGACTGGCAAAGAGGACGCGACAAACACCAATACAGCCGAGAAACAACCCCATGAACATAAACAAGAGAAATGATGATATTAAAAGCTTAAACAACATGCATAACAGAATGCATAAAACATCATACAAGATGCATAATTCCTCAATCATTCAGCGGAAGCAAACATATTCATAAACCAACATTCAACATGTTCATCATAACTCACGAAACAGTATATATATTTGCAGAGATGAAATATAGACAGCAGTACTTATCTTTTTGATGAAGAATCCCGCAACCAGCTACGTAGCTGCAACGTTCCACCCAACCATAGGCCAGCGTGCTCATCAATCTCTCAGCAGCGCTGCCACCCCCGAGCTGGGCATGATTCCTCCGGAATAAGGGTTAGTTGCAGGCTTACACATAGCCAAGGGACACACTTAGCCAAACCAACACCGCTGGGTTTACCAGGCCTTCCACAACCGGCCAAGCCAGCACAGTCCGAAGACCGACCACTGCTTACATGCAACAAAACCATCCCTTCACATCTCTGTGAAGAAGCAAAGAAGACTAGGGATAATCCCAAACAAACGCTGAACACAGCTCAAGCCCACTAGGCAACACAGAGTTGTTCTTGGCCCTACCGTATCCAAAACAACTTGGCTGCAACACCCAAACCAGGGTATATCAGCAACCCATCTTCCCACTCAAAACGGTGGCAACAATCCACAGCCCGTAGTGGATAAGAAACAGAACTCCCAGCATAACCATGGGAAAACTCAGGCACAGAGGCGGCAATCAACAGCCAACCACAACATGGGAAAGGCAACAGTCCCACAACGGAAGAAGTGAACACACATACACAGTTCGAGATGGAAAGATGACGGACTCTCAACAACACCAAGGTATAGTAGCAAATACCACTCACGGCATGGGAAAACAACAATCCCAAAAACGTATCAGCAACCACCACACAGGGGAAAACATACCCGATTCCACTTTGTGGAAACACGTGAACGACCACTGATAAGCAGTGCCTCTCCTGGCTGCGTGAGATCCAGCAGAATCACTGCCGGTGCATGGGGATGAAACCAGACCGTCTTCCTCTATGTGAGAGTGAGCAGACCAACAGGAGGAACCAAAAACCGACCTCCCTATGCGCGCGCGGATGAACAGATCACCGTGGGGAACGAACAGGCAACCGTGAGGATGCGTAGCAGTGGTAGAGTGGAGTGGATGGAAAGTCGTGGGTGGAGTGGGCATGTGGGCAAAGGACTAACAGTCCTGCCACCCCACTCCCAAAACAATAACTGCCCCAGCTACCCAATACAAGACAATAAAGAGGTTGGATGAGACAAGAAAGGTGACAAAATACACAAGGTGGCAACACATGGGTTTTTCCCCCATAAACCAAGGTTTGACATCCCTCACCCCTTATCCTTTGGAACCATGCCCTTTTCATTCAACGTTGCACTGCCGTAGCTGGTTGTGGTTTATTTTATTTGATGTGCGTATTTACATGATGTCAGTTATAATATGCCACATAGCACGATAGACCATCGACAACTACCCCCTATTGCCGAAACATACACGACCAAATCGATGGTGGGGCTTTTGCCTTGAGCTCCTCACCATGATTAATTACATTTTATACATCATGCAAACGGGGTCAAAACCGGGGGTGTGACATGGTGCTAGAAATATGATCGCTCAAGTTGAGCTAAGGATCCATAGCCCTTGTTGACCCAAGGTAGAAGGGCATGCCTCAAATTGAAATGGAGTTGTGAAAATTGTACCCCCTGTTACCCTCCATATTCTCTATAGTGTGCCATACTAGATATGCCAGAGAGGAGGGGTCTTTTTTCAATGTAAAGGCCAAGTTGGGGCTTCTTTATGTAAAGGTGTTGGTCTCGTGGGATTCAAGATCCATGGTTTGGTCATGGTAGTTCTCCTTGGTTTTCATTATAAAGAGTGTTGGCTTAGTGGCACAATTGGCTACCCATTGATGTGGTGGAAGTCCCCCATCATTCAGGGCATTTATGCCCAAGGTTGGTGTCTGATGCTTGTTGGGATGATGCCATTAGGACACATGGCTTAGTGGCTCCCAGCCACACTTCTGCTTATGCTTTGTAAGTTTGTAGAGGTGATTGCTTGTGTAAGGGGTGTCATGCCCATCTTAGCACACCTCATTATGCCCACTTGGACCTATTTTCATTATGCATTGACCCTCCTCTTGGCTCAAGCAAGCCAAATTGATGATGATGTCATCCTTTTGAAGAGGTCATACCACCTAAAAGAGGGCGTTGAGGGAAAAAGCACATCGTTGGGGTTAGTTGGGGCATGACGTCCTCTTTCCATGCTCAATGTTTCGTCAAGTTGTAGCAAGTCATCATTTTTGTCATTATTTTATGTATTGTGTGGTTTAGTCCCAAGATTGTGGGTGACAAACCCTAAAAAAGTTCATTTTAAGTGATTTTAGGTTGGTCGGCTTATAAAGGAGGTTAAGTTAGCCTAAAGACACATATAAATAAGGCTAGCCTCGTCATTTGTAAATCAAGATCATGGGATCAAATAAGTTGTGCGCACCTCTTTTTTTAGAAATTTTACTCAATGAATAAAACAAAATTAAACTATATTTGCTTTCATTATTCTTCTTTTAACAATGTCCTATTATACTTTACTATTGTTTGTCCCTCATATTTGACTTCTACTAATGTAGCAGTTTGACTTGTGACTTGAAGGAGCTTGTGGATTGGGAACACGCGAGTGTAAATATTGGTAAGATGCATGCTTGTGGGCATGATGCACATGTCACTATGCTTCTTGGAGCTGCCAAATTGCTTCATCAACACAAGGATAAACTCAAGGTGCTTTGCATACCCAAATGCTTAAACAGTAGTCTAGAATGTTATTCCAATAAACCACATGAAAGTAGATACAACTTTAAACTGAATCATGCCCATCATGTTAAAGAATTCTATTTAGTTTACATCTCGTTTAAATGGATATTGAATCGTTTTCTTTTTAAAGCTTCCCAAACTACATGTTATATATTATGATCATATATCTAATGTAATTCCTATATTTAGACCTGGTCAGTAATCTGATGTTTACATTCCTTTTTTTATTATTGAAAAATTACTTCTTATATTCACATACGCATAAACATAAACATTTGGAAATGGAGATTAGTTCTACTTCTGCTTTTGTTGCTATTTGGAGAGATGAGGTACGCCATCAGTTATTAGCCAAGGGAGTTAATCAAAGTTGAATTCATTTCAGGAAGATGTTTACATTCTTAAATATAAACATGCTTGTGTGTAATTTTTTATCCTTTCATTTAATAGAGTTTATTGCCCAATACAACTGCGGATTTGGCTAATGTAAATCTTTCTTTGGGTTACCATATCATTTGAAGGGCACTGTAAGACTTATTTTTCAACCAGCTGAAGAAGGAGGTGCAGGTGCTGCTCAAATGATTCGTGAAGGTGCACTTGGAGATGCAGAAGCCATATTTGCAATGCACGTTGCATCTGATATTTCAACTGGGACTATAGGTTCAGCCTCTGGGCCAATTTTGGCCGGCGCAGGCTTTTTTGAAGCTGTTATAGAAGGAAAAGGTGGTCATGCAGCTATGCCCCATATCACTGCAGACCCAGTTCTGGCTACATCCTTTGCAATTTTGAGCTTGCAGCAAATTGTTTCCAGAGAAAGTAATCCTCTAAACGGTCAGGTATGTATATATCTCCTGTTGTCTTGTTGATTGCTTAGCTTCTTTGATTTATAAGAGTATTTCATAGAACGGAATTTGAAATTGAGTTAGTTGAGAATAATTTTTCATTAAATAACTTTTTATTCCCAAACTTTAGAAAGGTACAAGTGTATTTGTTTGTGTTTAAAGTTCAAACTATATCATTTTCTTACTCTATGTTGCCACGATTATTCCATTTAACTGTCAACATTCTTAAGGACACCAACATTCTAAGTTCATTAAATTCTAGGTAAAGAATGCTATAAATAGTAAATAGTAAAGAGTCGGTAGATTTTTTACCAAATCTATATGTTTCCTTCTTATTATGGCATTTTACTATTCCGTTGTGTTACGCTTTATTTTACATGGGGTAAATTCTCAAGCCTTGGGAGAATTTCTAGGGGCATGAAAGAGGCTTACTGGGCAGTCCTTGGAATTGTAGTCAGCAGTATGGACAAGTCCTAGGCATTTATCAGAGTTCTGCGCATCTGAAAGTTCACTGACAGCATTATCTATTAATTCTGGGCCGTGGAATTGAACCTCCAAGACAATCTCCTACACACCATCAGCTAAGAGCATTCTGGGCACATAACAGCTACCTACAGGAAATGTGAACAACAATGTTAAAAAGGTCCCGATCATGATAAAGATGAAAAGCAATGAAGATGGTCAGGGCATACTTCAACCTTCTACTGGGCATGAATGTAATACCCCGGTTTTGACCCCGTTTGCGTTAAATGTATATGATGTAAATATTGTAATTAATCATGGTGTGGAGCTAAAGGCAAAAGCCCCACCATTGATTTATTGTTTTATGTTTCGGCTATTAAAATCAATGCCGATGGTATTTTGCGCTAGCCGACACATTATAATTTTGGACATCATGTAAATATGCAATCTAATTAAATGCCCACAACCAGCGATGTCAATGCAACATTAAAAGAGATGGGGGCATGATTTTCTAAGGATAAGGAGGGGGAATATTCAAACCTTTGGGCCAATGGGGAAAAGCTAAATGTCAAAGGGAGAACCCATCAAACTGTCAACTACCCATTTTGTCTTTTGTTCCCAATCATTTAATTCTGCCAAAAATTGGTTGGGTAGTTATTGCATGAGAATGGGCAAGGTATGGGAGTCAAAAATTCGAATTTGGGGAAGCACCCATTTTTGGGAAAACGTTTTTTGACTTTTGGGGCAAGTTAACACCCAAAAAGGCATGCCCATTTGGTGGTTCACCCACGTCCTCCATTTCCTCACACAGGGGAAGCTTGGAGAGCTTTTTTTCGTCCACGTTTTTGGTTTGCTGTGTTTTTCCTTCACGTTGGGAGCTCCTGGGTGTTTTTTCTCACCCATCATTCATCCACGTTGGGGCTCTCTCAAGCAGCTGGGAGCTTCCTATGTGTGGCATTCACGTTTTTTTGTCTGCTATGTGTGTTTTCCCTCATGCGAGCAGCCATTTTCTGCATTTTCCCCAGGCTGGGAAATCGTTTTTTGGAATGATCAGTGGTTGGGTTGCCTCCCCCATGATTTTGCTGCATTTCTTCATTGTTTTCCAAGCTGGAAATCGTTTTTGGTAATGCCCAGCGAGTGGGAGAAGAGAGCCACGATTTTTGGGTGTTGTTGAGTATGTTTTGCCCACGTGAAGTCCATAAACATTTCTGGAAATTGAATTGCTGTTAGGGGGCTGTTTTTACCCATCTTGACAATTCATTTTGTTGCCCAATTTGTTTTCCCCCAAACCCAGAAATTATATTGTGTGAGGTCTGCTGTAGTTCCCTTATTCTTGGTGGGAATCATGCCCAGCGTGGGGGCGGCAATGCTGCTGAGAAATTGATGAGCACATTGGCCAATGGTCGGGTGGAACGTTTAAGCGACGTAGCTGGTTGCGGGACAAGCTTCTTTCAAGATAAGTATCCTTGTGTATTTTATCTCTGCAACTGTATTTGTTTATGAAATAATATGAACATGCTGAATGCTTGGATGGAATGTGTTTTTCTTTTGCTGTATGTTAATGATTTATGCATCTATGTATGTTTTTAAGTTCAATGCATTTTTATATTACGTTCATGGGGCTTAGATTGCCCGGATTGATAGCAGCATAGTCGCGTCCTCTCTCTGGTAGAAGGGTGGGGATGTGACAATGAATCTCTAAGTCTAGGAACCTCCTAGCAGCAGCGCAAGTGACATTTTCCAGTATGAACATTCAATGTTTTTAATATTTATCTGATAAAGGGGTCTCCATATCTTACTCTAACAAGATTCCATCATTTCCAGACCTGAAATATAACAAAATTACATTGTTTCTGCCCCAAAGTAAGAAAATAAAACAATAAACAACAGTCCTGTAGAACAGTTTGCGGTCAGCTGCAGCTCATTCAAGCTATAGTTAAGTGATGCTGAAAATCTAATCTTGGCCATCCATCACTTTGGAGATTGGGGGTTAGGGTTTTGGTCATTAAGATGCTATAAAATAAAGCCTGAGAGGAGAATGACACAAGATCACAAGATCATTTTCAGAGAGAGATTTTTTGAAGAGAAGAGTGAGACTTATTGGTTGAGGAGAAGAGAGGAGAGAGTTGCAGGGAAAGAAGATCCGGGCAAGAAATAGAGAGATCGATCACCAAGCCAAGAGGGCCGATCCATACATCCAACTGAGAGGGGCCAAACTGTACGACTGACGTAGGCAATTCGTAGGGTGACGTAAAAGGGCGTATGATGCCTTACGGGCTCACATAGGTCGCATGGGATGATGCAGGGGCCGTATAGGCCGCATGTGGGGCTGACGTAGGGGGTGATGCAAGCTAGGCTGATTTGCCAGTGAGGTTGATTTTTTTTGGGACTGAGTTACAGGTTCCATTATTGTAAATTTCTAATTTTCTCTATGAGCTAATAAAGAACATTGAATGTTGATTTTTCCCCATTAGGGTTTTCTAGGTAACTAACTATGTCAAATGTGTGAATGATTTCCTATGTATTTCTGTTGCATTATTGGTTAAAAATATCGAGTATTTTTGTTTATAATTTCTAAGTACAAAAATTATTGAGAGCAGAAATCATAATTTGATATTGAGTAAAATTTAACATGGTATCAGAGCAAGGTTGGCTCAAATAAGGAAAGCAAACTTGGCAAGGGATTACACACAAAATAAATTCTTTGGTTGGGGTTACTTAATTGGACAAGATCGTAGCAACTAGACTGAGATTTGAGGACCAGTTGGAGGGTGCATCCAATTTCAGTTCCTGGAAAAAGAGGATAGCATTAGTGTTGATGGAAAATGAGATTTGGGAGTTTGTGGAGAAAACTCCCCCAATTCGTACTAATGTTACTCAGTTGATCAAGCATAACAAGAAGGATGTAAAAGCTAGGAGGATTATTCTGGAAGTAGTGAAGGATCATGTGATACCTCATTTGCTGGAAAAAAGACAGCCAAGGAGATATGGGAAGCCCTAATGAAGCTATACCAGAGTGATAACCACAACATGAAGATGGTGCAGAAAGAGGAATTTAGGAGCACCAAGATGTCCAAATTAGAGATAGTGGCTTCTTATCTCACCGGGATCACATAGGTTCGTGACAAGTTGGCAGCAATTTGGGAGACAATGACAGATCTGGAGTTGGTAAGAGTAGCGTTGAATGGCTTCACCAAGCCATGGGCTCCTTTTGTCAAAGGTATTGTTGCATGAGAAAATATTCCTAGTTGGGAGAGGCTATGGGATGAATTCATCCTAGGGGAGACTTGAGAGGAGTCCTTATATGGAGGCCAGCAGAAGTGTGATGATGAGGAGAATGTTGCTCTTGCAGCTCATGCAAGGAAGGGAAAAATGAAGGCCAATAAGAATATAGGTCGAGAGGCTTCCACTCATGATGGGAAGAAGAAGGACATGAGCAAAGTCAAGTGCTTTGCATGTCACAAGTTTGGCCATTATGAAGCCCAGTGTCCAAAATGGAGGAAGGGCAAGGGAAAGTCATAGGTTGCAACATCAATAGACACACGGGTGAGTGAGTTTGCTGCAAAGTTTGAGAAGGAGTTCTCATTAGTGTCTAGTCTTTCTGGCACCTTGGGAAATGATGCATGGTTTGTGGACAATGGAACTTCATGTCATATGACAGGTTTACGAGATATATTCACTAGTATCACAGAGGAGGGCTCAAAGCTACACGTGGAGCTTGGTGATGAGGCGAAGTATGGTGTTAGGGGGACTAGAGATATTCAATTTTAGCTAGAATCAGGAGATCCTTGGGAGGTGAAGGATGTTCTCTATGTGGCGAACAAAGAACATACTAGCAATTTTGGCTATGGAGGACAAGGGGTATGTGGTCTATTTTTAGGATAAACAGGTACTTGTTCGGCCAAAAGGATCCA
The DNA here is from genome assembly GCA_001517045.1 of Pseudotsuga menziesii. NCBI lineage: Eukaryota > Viridiplantae > Streptophyta > Pinopsida > Pinales > Pinaceae > Pseudotsuga > Pseudotsuga menziesii. The sequence continues at coordinate 208,891 of LPNX011174439.1, read as the reverse complement.
GTTCAGAGACAGGATGAGTAATACGAAGCAGAGTTGGGAACTTGTACTCGTTGAAGGCTCAGCCAGTACGTGCTCTAGTTCATTGTGACAATGACAGTTTGTGCAAGTTATGGAACAGGAGGATGGGCCACTTGCATTATCGAGCTTTATCGATACTGAGGGAGATTGTCATTGGTCTTCCAGAGTTCAGTGTGGAGTAGTAGGGTGTATGCAAGGGATGCGTGCTTGAAAAGCATTCTAGGACAAACTTTCCTAGTCGTGATAGTAGGTCCAAGGGGATTTTGCATCTAGTGCATTCATACATATGTGGGCCTTTGTTAGCATTGTCGTTGATCGGGTATAACTATTATGTGACCTTCATAGATGATTTCTCCAGGAAGACATGGATCTACTTTATGAAGATCAAGGATGAGGTATTTAGTCGATTTCAAGAGTTTAAGGCTCTCATGGAGAACTATATAGAGAGGAAGATTATAGTTTTTAGAAGAGATAATACAGGCAACAAGTCCAAGGATTTCTGCAAGGAGGCAGGAATTAAGGAGTTGACAGTACCTTACAACTTGCAGCAGAATGAGGTTCCAAAGAGGAAGAACATGGCCATTATTGGAGTTGTCAAGGCAATGGTCCATGATTAGGATTGACCCATGTTTCTTTGGGCAGAATCTTGTAACACGACAGTTTATATTCAGAACAAGAGTCCTCATAAGGTTCTCGAGGACAAGACTCCTGAGAAAGCATTCACAAGAGTGAGACCAGAGATTGGTCACTTTCGTATCTTCAGAAGTTTGGTGTATGTGCATGTGCCATCGAAGAAGAGGACGAACTTGGAACCTTCAAAAGAGAAGGGCATTTTTGTTGGATATAATGAGACTTCAAAGGCATCTAGGGTATACATTCCATCACTTGGGAAAACAACAGTGAGGAAAGATGATCAGTTTGTTGAGAACCTAGACTTTAGGAAGTCATAGGACACCATTTCAACAATGGCAGAGGATGAGGAGCGAGAGGGTTTGAAGGTCGAGGAGAGACCAACACCAGTACGTACATGGACTCAGTCTTTATATTAGGAGGAGGATTAGGAGGCACCTTACACTTATGTCAAGAGGAGGCTGAGATGGCTAGAGTCTGACTAAGAGATGCTTAGGAGCATGTGGAGGCTCCTAGGAGTACTTTCAGGAAGAGCAGACCACTGAAGGTGTTTTCGAGTTTCATGGCACTCATGAGTGACATCATTGATTCCAAGCCTACTAGCATTGAGTAGGCAGCAACTCATCAGGTTTGGAGGGATACCATGATGGAGGAGTATGCATCCATCGTGAAGAATGATGTGTGGGACATTGTTTCGAGGCTAGAAGGGAAATCAATGGTTAGTTTGAGATGGATCTTTAAGATCAAGCATGCTACAGATGGTAGTGTGGAGAAGTACAAAGCGAGGTTCGTGGCTAGAGGGTTGTCCTAGAAGGAGGTAGTAGACAATGAGGAGACATTCACTCTAGTATCCAAGTATACTTCTATCAGGGATGTTATATCTATTGCTTCAAAGATGTGGTGGAGGATACATCAGATGGATGCGAAGTCCTCAACGAAGTAATTGAGGAAGAAGTGTACATTGAGAAACCTCAAGGATTTGAGGTGCATGTGAGAGATTCTCATGTGTTTAGGTTGAAGAAGGCGTTATACAGAATCAAGTAGGAATTGAAGGCATGATGCTTGAGGATTGGGGTGTATTTGTTGGCTATGGGCTTCATCAAGAGTGAGGCGAATCCCAACTTTTATTTTTCACTTGTTGGAGATGATCCACTCATCTTGGTACTTTATGTGTATGACCTATTCCTTATAGGGTTAGAGAAGCTCATTGAGATGTGCAGGAGAGGCCTGGCTTCAGAGTTCAAGATGAAGGACATTGACATGATGGACTAGTTTTTAGGGTTGAAGGTGTGGCAGCGTATAAGTGAGATTTTCCTAGGACAAGGAAAATTTGCAATGGATATTCTGAGGAGATTCAAGATGGAGGATTGTAAGCCTATGTCTACACCTATGATCACCAACCTAAAGAAGCTTGATGCTTCTGAGTTAGAGTTGGTGGATCCTACATTGTATAGGTAGTTGATTGGTTTGTTGATGTATTTGGTCAACACTAGCCCATATATATGTTTTGCTGCGAATACTCTGGGCCAGTTTATGGTTGAGCCAAGGAGGGTACATTGGGTTGCAACGAAGCATGTGCTCAAGTTTCTACGAGGTACACTGGAGTATGGACTAAGGTATGTCACGAGTGGTGGAGTGCAATTAGCGCTATATAGACTTAGATTGGGCAAGGATTGTATTGGACAAGAAAAGCACCTTAGGGTGTTGCTTTAGCTTGGGATCAACAATGATTTCATGGTTTAGTAGGAAGCATACATTAGTGGAGCTTGTTCAAAAGAGGCCGAGTACATGGTAGTGAGTTTGGGGAGTTGTGAGGCCATTTGCTTCGGAAGATGCTCATAGGATTATTTGGTCAGGAGTTGGATCCTATGGTGATTCAAACTCTTAGAGAATCCAGTGTTTAATGAGAGGTCCAAGCACATAGAGATGAGGTATCACTTCATCAGGGACAGAGTTTAGAGGGGAGTTGAAGAGCAACAAATGAGAAGGTTGTAGATATTCTCATCAAGGCTTTGATGAAGGGCAAGTTTGTGTTATTCAAAGATAAGTTGGGAGTGGTGCAGAACTCCTTCCTCACTGGGAGGGAGTGTTAATGACTAGAGCTCGGACAGGAGCTTCTGCATAGGCTAGGTGTCAAGCATGAAGAGGTTGCCCATTTAGTCTCTAATTACTTGCTTAATAATTGAGTAAGTGACTTTTATATCTCTTTCCTAAGTTTAACTTAGGGAAAACACATTATTAACTTAATGTTAGCTAATGACTAAAAAGTGAACTTAAGATTAAGTCACAACTATTGATCTTAAGTGAGGCTTGTTGTCCGCCGATTGCACACCAGCAGCAGAAATCTTTCGAAAGCTGTCTCCTCACTTGAGAAAGTGGGAGAGGTGTGACCTTGGGGGCAAGCACAGAGCTAGGTACTGTCACCTACTCCTAGCTCCTCCGTTTAGGCTAACTCCTAACGAAGCCAAGGGGGTAGTCTCTAACAAAGAGTTTTCTATGGCTCAATGTTTAAGTTAAGTTTTAAGATGTTTTGGATGCGGATGGGTGTTGTTTAGGAGTTACTTGTGATTAGAAATGATTAAGTTTATGAATGTGACATGTAAATCAGAGCAATCCACGTTGCTAGCAAGAGACTGAAAGATAAGCAAATATTCCAGACTTGTAACTTAAGCATTCAGATATAATCAACAAAAATAAACCATAGACAGTTGATCAAGATAGAAGATTACTCAATTATAACGAAGGACTAGTGCCTTATGGAGTCAAATAAATGTGTGAAATAAAGTCTAGGAATTAAGGTAGCGAATATTAGGTTTTGCAAGTGCTCTTGGTAGATTTTAAGAATTTTAAAAAATGCTCTTGATTAGGGTGTCAACGAAGGTTTGTCAAAGCCGGGAGACTCTTCTAAGTTTCCTCCGTTTAAGACATGTCGGGCCCACTCAGTATCCCAGGCTGGTATTGTCAAGTGACCAGCTAGCCGAGAATCTAAGATAGCGGGAGGTTTCGGTGCCTCTAATAGGAAGTACTTTGGAAGGATCCCTACAACGCCGGTGCGTTGGTTAAGGGTGTTTAAGGGTTATTAAATTACTCTTGTAGGGTTTAAAGATCCAATGTCGTTTCTAGGTATTCCGATCTAGGATCGGTCAGAGCATATTCCGGCAAAGAGAGAAGGGAGTTAATTAATTAAAGGGGTATTGTGTTGAAGATTTTATTAAAACAATTAATTAGACTCTCCGACAGAGAGCGCTCTCGACCCCGTCTTATGACAGTGGTTCAAGAGACTTAGCTAATCTATATGCAGCTAATGCAGGGATTGTGCAAACCTAGGATGCTCTCCGATAGAGAGTGCTCTTGACTTGTGTTTTTGCAAGTTCAAGAGTCTTAAATGATTAATTGATTAAACAAGCACAACAATTAAGATGAAAGTGGTTGATTAAACTCTTCGACAGAGAGCACTCTTGATCCACCTTACGGTGAGATTCAAGAGATTTTGGTTCTTTTTATGATTTGACAATTATATAACAAGATACCAAAATGAAATAATAAATCTAGCAATTAGTGCTTATGCTAGGGAACAACTAGCGATTAGCAAAAATGGAAACTAAGACTAAGCAAAGAACTAAACTAATTGCTTAAAGAAAATTACACTAAAAAATCATGAAAAATGACACAACACCCTTCCCCCAAATAGGGGAAGTATAAAAGAAAGGAGACTTGCTCCCAGTAGCCCTTTTTATTAGTTTTTTACAATGATGGTGTGTTCTTTGCTTCTTGGAAGAACAGATAGAGAAGGGGATTGAGAGAAAAGGGAGAGAGTCTTTTTGTTCTTCTGCACCCCTTGCTTGCTTGTGGCCTTTGGGCTCTCCTTCCCCTGCCTGAAACTAAGAGCTGTAGACATACACTTGTTATAGGATTAGTTGATAAAAAATAACTTAAAAATAAATCTGCAAACTAGATAAAAACAACTACCCAAACTTACCGAAAAGAAGGGAGAGAAGAGGAAAGAGAAAGGCAAGGCAAGAGAGGGGGAAAGGGAGTGAAAAGAGGACAAAAGGCAAGGCAAGAGAGGGGGAAAGGGAGTGAAAAGAGGACAAAAAGCAAGTCAAAGAAGGCTGAAAACTAAGGGAGAAAGAGGGCTGCAAATGAGGGTAAAAAAGGCTGAAAGTACAGCCCAAAAGATGGTTGAAGAAGAGGATGGAAAGGGGCTGCAAAAAGTGGAAACAAAGAGGCAAAAGAGGGCTGTCCAAAAGGGTGAAAATGTGGACAAATGGACAGCGAACAAAATGAAGGAAATGCTGCAAATAAAAGGCCTAAAAGGCTGAAAGTACAGCCCAAAAGATGGCCCAAAAAGATGATGGAAAGGGGCTACAAAAAGTGGAAAAAGGAGGCAAAAGAGGGCTGTCCAAAAGAGTGAAAAGTGGGGAAAAGTGGACAGCAAACTAAGGGAATGAATGGCTGCAAAAAGAAGGCCTAAAAGGCTGCAAAAAGTAAATAGGGCAGCCAACCGGGGCAAAGGTTAAGTGAATGAATGTTCACTTTAGCCAAAACGTGCCCTAATCCCAAGAAAATAAAGATTTTATAAAAATTTGAGAGATGAATAATATGAAAGAAACACTCAAACCTGTGGTACTTTGATTGGGTTTGGATTCTTTTGGATCTTGAAAATTTGGAAGTTTCTTTGGCTTCGAGAGGAGAGGATGCACTTGAGCTCAAACTCCTACTCGCTTCAATGAGATGACCTGCACAATTTCAACTCAATACTTGCAAACAATGGATTAGATCATGTATGTTTGGTAAATAAAAATGTAAAGAGCATGTCATACAACTGAATAATCGATGCTACTTTAATTCATAGAAACAAAACCATAAAAGATCAAATTGTAACATCAAATGATCAATTTTACGTGCTTATAGAAGCCTTCTAAAGCATGAGCTATTATCCAATCCTAAGCAATAAAAGACAAAAATTGAAACATTTCACCTCATTTGCCAATTGTTTATCCACATTCACACACCATGTATGCCTCCAAAGCCTTAAAATTTATTATACGGTTGCAAAAGCAACAAGCATTACAGTAATTCACCAGAGGTTCTTTGCATAAAGATCCATCCGAATAGAGCTAAAGGAGCCTCTATTTGTACAATGAGAGAGTGCTAAAACCCTAAAACCAATCCTCAAACCCTAACCAGCTTGGCCACCAAACAGAGATGCCAGACCTAAATCGAAGAACTAGGAGTGAGGGGAAGCCACCACCCAGGCAAGGCACCCTCACTGCAACCCTAAACACTGAAATCCACCCACAGATGAGCCCACATGTGTGGAAGGCGCCCTGAGGAGAGAGAGGGGCATGAGCTGCTGAAGGAGGCACCCTGCTGCATGGGAAAGCTGCCCGCTAGGTCTGGAAACCTACTTTGTTAGGTCTGGGAAGCCTACTGATGGTGTAAGTTTCAGTCTTTACCATGATCAAATCACCTGACCAATGAGAGCTCTCCATCTCATCTTTAGCTGGAGATGACATGTCTGATAACTGATAATAAATTAATTGCTCTCTTAATGATGACTGAAGCCGAGTTATGATAACTCCAATCATCATAAGTGCTCCATGAGATGTCATTTAGCCTTTTATTTTATTGAATTTGGATTAATTTGGAGAGTTTTATTTTTCTCCAAAATAATAATTTTTTAATAAAAATTCATTTCTTTACTCAAAATTGACTTTTTTGAGAAAAAATGCATTATGTGTCCGGTTGTTAATCTGAAAGTTGGTTTTGACTGGCTGGCTGATCAAGAATGATTTTTGGCTTAAGGTTAGAGCCATCAATCACTGAATTCGGAGTCCGAATGTCTGACTTACCACGAACGGGTTTTTTCCATTTAATTTATGGAAAAATTAACCCAAAAAACTTAGGAAAAGTAAATAAAAATTAAAAAATTAAAAAATAATTTTTCACTGTTCGAAAAAAGATTTTTTCGAAATTTTTTTATGTGTCCAGATGACTTAGGACATGACCATGATCTATGTAAATAATGTCTAGTAGGCTTATAACACTCAGTTGGGCTCTAATAACCCCCCAAGGACCAGAATTCAACATCGGGCATTCCAGCTTTGGAGGAAGCGAGAGAAAACCTCGTCAATTATACTCGGCTGAAGGTAAAGCATAATTGTCAGGGGCAAAAAACTCCCTGGAATACCCTATTTGAGATTCTACGTCTCCGGAGACCGAACCACTCAAAAATATCCTACTAGCACATTTTATTACAAACCTCGCGGGGCCATGGTCAAAACTATTCAAATAAAAAAGTGACTAGCCAATATTGGCTAGACAAGCAGACGGATCAACTGATACACTGGAATCAGACTTTGAACAAGTCTGTCAACCGACGGCTCCTCAGGTAACCCAACTATGGTACAAAAAAGTTGGTAACATCTGGCTCCAACTGTGGGACAAGTACTTGCTTGATCTATTGATAAAAAAGAGTGCCTGAGAATCCAGGAATCTCTGGTACCTGCATGTAAACAGAAGTGTCTCAGTTCCATGTATATGATAAAAATATGCCATGATGAAAAACCAAAAAAAATATTTTTTGCTTTTTTTGAAATAAAGTACATGGAAATAAACTTCTTCTTTTTCGGCATATATAGAATGAGATATGATACAAATGCTGGTATACAAAAGAAAGAGCTTTAATGCAGCATTCTACAAAGTTATGATACATAACATATGATACAAAAGTAAAGTACATAGAAATACAACAAAGATAGGTTTAGAAAAGTCCTGTGATGACCCCTTGGTCATCTTCGAGGTTGTTTCGATAGAAAGGCTTCAAGTGTTGGCCATTCATGGGCAGGTTTAAAATTTCTCCGTCCATAGTGTTAAGGAAAAAAGAATTGGTTCCAGCCGTGTCGCGGATGATAAACGAGCCTTTCCAAAGGCTGTCAAATTTCCCATGCTTTCCAGGCTTCTCCCTTCTCTTATCCCATAAGAGAACAGTGTCTCCGATTTGGAAAGCTCCTGGCCTGGCTGACTTATCAAAAGTGCCCTTCATACTTTCCTGATGTCTGAGTGACTGATCAAGAGCACTTCTTCGGGATTCATCCAATTCTATAATCTGGTTTATTCTCTGCTCCATTTCTGCCTGTTCTGTGCCATACTCACTTAGCATCCTGAAGATTGGCATTTGCATACTGACCGGAACGGTGGCTGTGAGTCCATACACCAGCTCAAAAGGTGATTTACCAGTTGATTTCTTCTTAGTGATTCTATTTGCCCACACAACATACTTAATTTTACTATGCCATGATCTCTTATTATCCCCCACAGTCTTCTTGAGGATTGACATTAAATTTTTATTGGTGGACTCAGCAAGTCCATTGCCCTGTGGGTAATAATTAGATGAGTGGGATAGGATAATGCCATACTTAAAACATAAGTCATTCATTTTTTCGGAACTGAAGGCTTTGGCATTATCGGTTGTTATTTTTAAGGGATGCCCGAATTTGGCGATGATTTTTTCCTCGATGAAGTCTATAACAACCTTCTCAGTGGCAGTCTTAGTGGGTATAGACTCTACCCACTTGGTGAAGTAATCAGTTGTTGTGAGAATCCAACAAAAACCATTGCTGGAATTATCCTTGAATTTTCCAATAAACTCAAGCCCCCATTGCTGAAAAGGGGAAAGGACAACAACCGGAGTAAGGGGAAGAGCTGCCAACTTCTGCTTCCCAGTGAACAGCTGGCACTCTTGGCAACACTTGATATGCTTGTGAGCATCTGCAAAAATGGTTGGCCAATAGTAACCGGCTCTCAAGATTTTGTGGGCAGTTGTATTTGCTGCATAGTGGCCTCCACAAAATTGTGAGTGAAACTCTGCTAATATCTTCTTAAAATCCTGTTCGTTGATGCACCTAAGTATAATACCATATGGGTTCCTCCAACCCAGACCCTCTTGGGTAAGGCAATACCTAGCGGTCTTAAGTCTCAAATCCCTACGCTTGTGTCCTTTGAGGTGATCCGGGCAAGTGAGATGGAGGAGAAAGAAAATGATGTCTGAATACCAGTGGTTGTCAAGGTTCTGAAGGGCAGGAGTCATGGTAGGCTGCGGGACATCATTTTATGCAATCATCTCAATGGCTTCTTCGTTCTTTTGAGTAAGCATTCTTGCTAGGCCTTATCCCTTGATTAATTTAGTAGGTTTTATCTCAAGGTCATACTCCTGAATCTTGGATACCCATGTACCCCTTATTCCTAAACAATCCTTTTGAGAAAGGATATCCTTGACCGCAGTGTGGGGAACATATCCAGTAACCTTGGAATACCCGATATAAGTCCTGAAATGTTTTAATGATTTGATTAAGGCATAAGCTTGCTTCTCCATGATGGTATACTTTAGCTCGGAATTATGCAAGGCTCTACTCATAAATGCTATGGGCTGCTCGAATCCTTCGGAGTTCTTTTGGAGTAACACACCGGCAATGGTATCTTCAGAGGCAAATGAAAAGATCATGAAATCCTTTGCGTAATCCGGGTTGACTAAGACCGGAGACCTGGTAATGGCATTCTTTATTGAATCAAAGGCTTTCCTTCCTTCAGTGGTCCACACATACTTAGCATTTTTCTTGAGTAAGGCCTACATGGGTTTCATTAATTCTGCCAAGTTTGGAATGAATGTTCTGATAAAATTGATATGACCATTAAATGACTGAAGGGCTTTAACATTCTTAGGGGGAGGGATCTTTTTTATGGCCTCTACTCTCTTAGGATCAATTTTGACACTGTCTTTGTTGATGATATGTCCTAAGAGTTTTCCCTCTTCTATGCCTAACACTGACTTAGCCGGATTCAGAGAAATGCCATACTTCCTACACTGCTCAAAAATCTGCCTGAGATGACCAACATGGCTGGATCTTTCCTTCGAAAAGATAGTGAGATCATCTTGATAGATCTCAATGACTTTGCCAATCAACTCCTTGAAAGCATAATCCATGGCCCTTTGGAAAGTAGCTCCTGCGTTTAAAAGGCCAAAGGGCATTCTTAGATACTCAAAAGTGCCCCAAGGAGTTGTGAAGGTGGTCTTATGCCTATCCTGCTCTTGAATGACTACTTGATTATAGCCCAAAAAACCATCCAGCATCGACATCATGCTCGATCCAGTGACCCGTTGGAGGAGGGTCTCCATGTTGGGGAGGGGGTAATTGTCCTTCTGACATGCTATGTTTAGATTCCTGAAATCTATACATATTCTTATGCTCCCGTTCTTCTTCCTTACAACTACTAAGTTAGAGCACCACATGGAATGTCTAGTGGGAGCTATTATTCCTGCTGCTAGCATTTTCTCTAACTCCTTCTTGATGATTGGTGCTAACTTAGGATTTATTTGCTTAAGTTTTTGTCTGAAAGGCTTGCCTTTTTGACATTCTGGCTTTAGGGGAATAGTATGTTGAAATACATCTTCCCTATAAGCATTGAGCTCGTCATAAGTAAAGGCAAATACATCCCTATACTCTTTGACCAAGTTTATGAGGCTATTCCTTTCTTTTTCGAAAGTACCTTTTCCAATTTTTATAATTTTGGGTTCTGTTTCCGTCCCAATGTTGATTTCAATGTAATCTCTTGGTTTCATCTGCTCAACATTGCTTTTTCTTCTATCCTGTTTGTCAAAGATGTTTTCTAATGTAACGAGGCCACGTGGGACAGGATTGTTAAACTGGTCACCTTCTCCATAATATTCTTTGTTATCTTCCAGATCATTTTTTTTTAAATTAAGGAATTCATCGACATTATGAATGAATCTCAAAATCTGCTTATCGTCTTTGAAGACTTGCCAATGTTCAACATTATTAGGCACAGAAGGTCTGAAGTTATTCCCCTCTAACATCTCATCCGATGGCTGAAGAGTTGACGCTAAAGCTGCAAGTCTGTCGGAGGCACTATTCTAATCTCTAGGGACTGCTTTTAAGTTAAGGGCATCAAAGAATTCCATTGTATCCCAGATTGCATTTCTATATATCTTAAGTCTTTGACACTTACATGCAAACTAACCCTTAACTTGTTGGACAATCAAATCAGAGTCCCTTATAATATCAAGCAACTTAATCCCCATGTTCTTGGCAATCTCAATGCCCAGTAGAAGTGCCTCATATTCTGCTACATTGTTGGTTGCCTCAAATTCTAATCTAAAAGCAAAGTTGAAAACTTTACCTTCAGGTGACATAATGACTATTCCATCACCTTTTCCTACTCTAGAATAGGCTCCATCAAAGTTCATCCTCCATAATTCATTAAGCTTTTCGTTTTTGATTTTCTCACGGATAGGCTCTAAGAAAGTGGAGTTAATCTGGTACATCCCTAGTTCACCTGAGTAGTTGACATACTCATTTGATGGATTCCCCGGGTTTTCTACATGATGTCTTCGATCTTTCTCCGTATGTAACTTAACTAATGAGTCTTCTGATGCAGGTACAGTGGCGTAAGTCCAGTCCATTTGGATGGATCCCCCTAAAGTTGCACCGAATTTTCTGGATAAGAGCATGCCCCATTTATCCGGTACATCTATGACGAGAATATCCATGGTAACATGGATGTCCAGATACTTTGCTAATCTCACATTTTTCCTTTCGATCATACCCTCAACTTTGACGGGTCTAGAATCCATGGCACATACATTTTGGTAAGGGCGAGTGGTTCTAAGGCCAAGTTGCTGCATAACTTTCTTGGTCATAATATTTGATCCTGATCCTGAATCTAGCATATAGTTGTGCAGGAGAAAATCACCTATCATCAATGACATGTAGAAGGGCAGGTGATCTTCTTTTCTTGGGTCCCTAGTATGCAAGATTACAGGGGGATCTCCGCAAACATTTTCCTGACTAGGAGGAAGCTGTTCTATAGTGTTGGCAAAAGTTACATTCTTTGGAACTTTAGGTTTTTCAAGTGCAACTATTTTTGAGGTAGGAGGGAGATCATTGTTAATTTGAGGCTCAAGCATTTTCAACAATTTCTCCTTTTGACCAGGAATTTTACACAATTCAAGCACGGGAACCGGGACTTTAGAGTTTGCTAACCAACTACCTAAATCAAAAGTTAGAGCAACAGAATCTGACTTATCATCTATTTTAGGAGGGATGTCAGAAATTGTTACCTTTGGAGCAGTTTGGGTAGATGGTCCTTCCCTAGGTCTTCTTTGATATGTCATGCCTTTGAAATTTTGAACATTGTTACTATTCGAAGGCATTTCCCCATAATACTCAGTTAAGTAATCAACCCGTTGATGAAACTGGTTAGCTTGATTCCAACTATCCTTGTGGTCAACATAGATGTCTCCGACATTGTGAATGAATTCAGGCTCGCTTGCAGACGTACTAGGACTGCACCCCTCGGGGTAACCATGCTCCTAGACATAACAGGCATAATGGCAACCAGATTCCTCATGGAAATCTCTACATGCCCTACAAAATGGTTTGTAAGGTTCAACCACATTAGTGGCCTCTAGCTGATGAGGAGGCCTGTGCTCATGGTTGGGATTCTTTCTCTTCCATGTTGGCTTGGTAGGAAAAGTCCTAGGAGCAGGCTGAGTTTGCGTTCTTTCCATTGTTATTACCCTATTCTGAATTTCCTTTAACTGCACTAAATGTTTTTGTTCTGCCTCGTCCATATTCTTCTTCATCTCCCTTTTCATATCGATCACCTGTTTTTCATAGGCATCCTTCATAGCTGATAAAGGATCCTTGTCTTTGGGCTCACTAATTTTCAAAGGGGTGGAAGACCTTGAATAGCCATGGAGGTTAGACTCACCAGATGACTGCATATTCTTATCAATTTTGACAGCCAAACCCTGAGCTAGAAGTAAAGTAGCTGGCTCCTTATCTCTAATTTGGTATTGGATTTTACCACTCAAAGCTTCGATGTAATAGTCCAAAACAGAAGTTGCCGGAGGAGAGTAAGTGGTAGGGATGGAATTTGCTAATTCAGTGAACCTGTTGTTGAATTCGTCCATTGTTTCAGTTTCGGACTTTTTTATGCTGGTCAAAGCCGCTACTAGATGTCTAGGCTCCTTTCTGCTGCCAAACTTTCCAAGGAAAGCAGCCTTGAGGTCTGCTGAGGTGGCGAAAGAATTGTCCGGCAAATTATCGTACCAGTTGCCAGCCTTGCCATCCAAAGACAAGGCAAACAAGGTCATGTAAACATCTTCATGCCTACTAGTACCCCTGACATGGGCACCACAGTGTCTGGTGAAATTCCTGATATGCTGCTCAGTAGAGAGGGAGGCATCAGTGCCATTATATGTTGTAAGCTTGTCGATAGCCTTGTCAGGGATATCATGAGGATGACCTGCTATCTGAGCAAAGTTAAGTTGAGTAAAAAACTCACCCATTGGATTAAGGAAACCGTTATTATTTTGCAAATTTTCTAAGTTTTCTGGAAATAAAAGATGGATGTCTGAAACAGACTCAGATCCAAGTTCTGCAAGGATCCTGCGAGAAGATAGTTTGTTTAATCTCCTCCTTAAGACTTTTTCAGGGTCAGGGATGAAATCGACCAAACCTACAGAGTTTCTTCTAGTAGAATACCTTGAGGTGTTAACTGACAGTGGAGTCGCCAGGTGGACTTAAGTCTAATTTTAGAGAGTGATTGGACTAAAAATCTACCAAAAAAGGATAAAAAGGTAAAAAACTAAAAGAAACAAAGGTCATCCAGGAACAAAAAAGATTTGCCCCTGGCAACGACGCCAAAAGATGTTGTCCGTCGATTGCACACCAGCAGCAGAAATCTTCCGAAAGCTGTCTCCTCACTTGAGAAAGTGGGAGAGGTGTGACCTTGGGGGCAAGCATAGAGCTAGGTACTGTCACCTACTCCTAGCTCCTCCGTTTAGGCTAACTCCTAACGAAGCCAAGGGGGGTAGTCCCTAACAAAGAGTTTTCTATGGCTCAATGTTTAAGTTAAGTTTTAAGATGTTTTGGATGCGGATGGGTGTTGTTTAGGAGTTACTTGTGATTAGAAATGATTAAGTTTATGAATGTGACACGTAAATCAGAGCAATCCACATTGCTAGCAAGAGACTGAAAGATAAGCAAATATTCCAGACTTGTAACTTAAGCATTCAGATATAATTAGCAAAAATAAACCATAGATAGTTGATCAAGATAGAAAATTACTCAATTATAACGAAGGACCAGTGCCTTATGGAGTCAAATAAATGCGTGAAATAAAGTCTAGGAATTAAGTTAGTGAATATTAGGTTTTGCAAGTGCTTTTGGTAGATTTTAAGAATTTAAAAAAATGCTCTTGATTAGGGTGTCAACGAAGGTTTGTCAAAGCCGGGAGACTCTTCTAAGTTTCCTCCGTTTAAGACATATCGGGCCTGCCCAGTATCCCAGGCTGATATTGTCAAGTGACCAGCTAGCCGGGAATCTAAGACAGCGGGAGGTTCCGGTGCCTCTAATAGGAAGTACTTTGGAAGGATCCCTACAACGTCGGTGCGTTGGTTAAGGGTGTTTAAGGGTTATTGAATTACTCTTGTAGGGTTTAAAGATCCAATGTCGTTTCTGGGTATTTCGATCTAGGATCGGTCAGAGCATTCTCCGGCAAGGAGGGAAGGGAGTTAATTAATTAAAGGGGTATGTGTGTTGAAGATTTTATTAAAACAATTAATTAGACTCTCTGACAGAGAGCGCTCTTGACCCCGTCTTATGACAATGGTTCAAGAGACTTAGCTAATCTATATGCAGCAAATGTAGGGATTGTGCAAACCTAGGATGCTCTTCGATAGAGAGTGCTCTTGACTTGTGTTTTTGCAAGTTCAAGAGTCTTAAATGATTAATTGATTAAACAAGCACAACAATTAAGATGAAAGTGGTTGATTAAACTCTCCGACAGAGAGCACTCTTGATCCACCTTACGGTGAGATTAAAGAGATTTTGGTTCTTTTTGTGATTTGACAATTATATAACAAGATACCAAAATGCCATAATAAATCTAGCAATTAGTGTTTATGTTAGGGAACAACTAACAATTAGCAAAATGGAAACTAAGACTAAGCAAAGAACTAAATTAATTGCTTAAAGGAAACTACACTAAAAAATCATGAAAAATAACACAACACCCTTCCCCCAAATAGGAGAAGTATAAAAGAAAGGAGACTTGCTCCCAGCAGTCCTTTTTATTAGTTTTTTACAATGATGATGTGTTCTTTGCTTCTTGGAAGAACAGGTAGAGAAGGGGATTGACAGAGGAGGGAGAGAGTCTTTTTGTTCTTCTGCACCCCTTGCTTGCTTGTGGCCTTTGGGCTCTCCTTCACCTGCCTGAAACTAAGAGCTCTAGACATACACTTGTTATAGGATTAGTTGATAAAAAATAACTTGAAAATAAATCTACAGATTAGATGAAAACAACTACCCAAACTTACCGAAAAGAAGGGAGAGAAGAGGAAAGAGAAAGGCAAGGCAAGAGAGGGGGAAAGGGAGTGAAAAGAGGACAAAAGGCAAGTCAAAGAAGGCTGGAAACTAAGGGAGAAAGAGGACTGCAAATCAGAGAAAGAGGGCTGCAAATGAGGGTAAAAAAGGCTAAAAGTACAGCCCAAAAGATGGTTGAAGAAGGGGATGGAAAGGGGCTGCAAAAAGTGGAAACAAAGAGGCAAAAGGGGGCTGTCCAAAAGGGTGAAAATGTGGACAGCGAACAAAAGGAAGGAAATGCTGCAAATAAAAGGCCTAAAAGGCTGACAGTACAGCCCAAAAGATGGCCCAAAAAGAGGATGGAAAGGGGCTGCAAAAAGTGGAAAAAGGAGGCAAAAGAGGGCTGTCCAAAGGGTGAAAAGTGGGGAAAAGTGGACAGCAAACTAAAGGAAGGAATGGCTGCAAAAAGAAGGCCTAAAAGGCTGCAAAAAGTAAACAGGGCAGCCAACTGGGGCAAAGGCTAAGTGAATGAATGTTCACTTTAGCCAAAACGTGCCCTAATCTCAAGAAAATAAAGATTTTATAAAAATTTGAGAGATGAATAATATGAAAGAAACACTCAAACCTGTGGTACTTTGATGGGGTTTGGATTCTTTTGGATCTTGAAAATTTGGAAGTTTCCTTGGCTTCGAGAGGAGAGGATGCACCTGAGCTCAAACTCCTACTCGCTTCAATGAGATGACCTTAACAATTTCAACTCAATACTTCCAAGCAATGGATTAAATCATGTATGTTTGGTAAATAAAAATGTAAAGAGCATGTCATACAACTGAATAATCGATGCTACTTTAATTCATAGAAACAAAACCATAAAAGATCAAATTGTAACATCAAATGATCAAACTTACGTGCTTATAGAAGTCTTCTAAAGCATGAGCTATTATCCAATCCTAAGCAATAAAAGACAAAAATTGAAACATTTCACCTCATTCGCCAATTGTTCATCCACATTCACACACCATGTATGCCTTCAAAGCCTTAAAATTTATTATACGGTTGTAAAAGCAACAAGCATTATAGTAATTCACCAGAGGTTCTTTGCATAAAGATCCATCCGAATAGAGCTAAAGGAGCCTCTATTTGTACAATGAGAGAGTGCTAAAACCCTAAAACCAATCCTCAAACCCTAACTAGCCTGGCCACCAAACAGAGATGCCAGACCTAAATCGGAGAACCGGGAGTGAGGGGAAGCCTCTACCCAGGCAAGGCGCCCTCACTCCAACCCTAAACACTGAAATCCACCCACAGATGAGCCCACACGTGTGGAAGGGGCCTTGAGGACAGAGAGGGGCGTGAGCTGCTGAAGGAGGCACCCTGCTGCATGGGAAAGCTGCCCGCTAGGTCTGGAAACCTACTTTGTTAGGTCTGGGAAGCCTACTGATGGTGTAAGCTTTAGTCTTCACCTTGATCAAATCACCAGACCAATGGGAGCTCTCCATCTCATCTTTAGCTGGAGATGACATGTCTGATAACTAATAATAAATTAATTGCTCTCTTAATGATGACTGAAGCTGAGTTATGATAACTCCAATCACCATAAGTGCTCCATGAGATGTCATTTAGCCTTTTATTTTATTGAATTTGGATTAATTTGGAGAGTTTTATTTTTCTCCAAAATAATAATTTTTTAATAAAAATTCATTTCTTTACTCAAAATTGATTTTTTTGAGAAAAAAGGCATTATGTGTCCGGTTGTTGATTTGAAAGTTGGTTCTGACTGGCTGGCTGATCAAGAATGATTTTTGGCTTAAGGTTAGAGCCATCAATCACTGAATTCAGAGTCCAGATGACCGATTTACCACAAACGGGTTTTTTCCATTTAATTTATGGAGAAATTAACCCAAAAAACTTAGGAAAAGTAAATAAAAATTAAAAAATTAAAAAATAATTTTTCATTGTTCAAAAAAGATTTTTTCGAAATTTTTTTATGTGTCCAGATGACTTAAGACATGACCATGATCTATCTAAATAATGTCTAGTAGGATTATAACACTTAGTTGGGCTCTAATAACCCCCCAAGGCCCAGAATTCAACATTGGGCATTCCAATTTTGGAGGAAGCGGGAGAAAACCTCGTCAATTTTACTCGGCTGAAGGCAAAGCATAATTGTCAGGGGCAAAAAACTCCCTGGAATACCCTATTTGAGATTCTACGTCTCCGGAGACCGAACCACTCAAAAATATCCTACTAGCACATTTTATTACAAACCCCGCGGGGCCATGGTCAAAACTATTCAAATAAAAAAGTGACTAGCCAATATTGGCTAGACAAGCAGACGGATCAACTGATACACTGGAATCAGAGTTTGAACAAGTCTGTCAACCGGCGGCTCCTCAGGTAACCCAACTATGGTACAAAAAAGTTGGTAACAAGGCTCAAGATCTACTCTTAGCCATCTATCACTTTGGCCATCCATGTCTTTCTCCTATCCTTAGGAGAAAGACACAAGACCATTTTCAGGGAGATATTTTTTGAAGAGAATAGTGAGAGACTTGGCGGTTGAGGAGAAGAGAGGAGAGAGTTGCAAGGAGAGAAGATCTAGGCAAGAGACAAAGAGATTTATCACCAAGCTGGGAGGGTCGATCAATACATCCAACTGAGAGGGTCCAAACTGTACGACTGATGCAGGCAGTTTGCAGGGTGACATAGAAGGTCGTACGACACCATATAGGCTCATGTAGGTCGTGAATAGGGTGACACATGGCCGTATAGGCTGACACAAGGGTGTATGGGTTGACACAAGGATGTACGAGCTGACGTAGGGGATGTACAAGCCAAACGTGGGGCTGGTGCAGGGGTTGATGCTGATGAAAAATTACCAAGGAAGTGTTTGTTCACCTTGTGATTCTTGGGGTGGACATGAACACTTAAAAGTTGCGGTCCCTAGTATTTTTATAGTGAGAATGACTTTATATTTATAAAATGACTTTAAAAAGTGAGTTTGAGTCATTAATTATTCTAAATGTGAGTTTATGAGAATTTAAAAAGGTGGGTGAGTAATAAAGTCTCATTTATTATTTAAAAGTGAATTAAATGCTTTTAATGAGAAAAGTGAGATTTAACATAAGCCCTAGATCTCATCCTGTCATGTTTTAATCATAGCCATTGATTTTGAGATGGTGGTTACTCAAACAAAAAGGCTAGGGAAAGGCATTTTCATTCATTATTGTGACCATGAGATTTGGAAACAAGAGAGACGAGGAGAAAGAGAGTGAAGTCGATTTCTTCCAAGTGAGATAGAGAGAAACCTTTGAAAATTTTTTAGACCTTGTACTTGACACAAATTCCAAGACGAGCATTTAATATCAACATTAAATTCTGAAGGAGAGGGCATGAATTTCGAGGAGCAGGGTACAACATTAATTGTAGGCTGTATTGTATTGTACAACCATTAAATGCAGGCCATACTGACACAAATCTTGAGGCAGATTGCAACACGTTTTTCAAGGACCGTACAACAATAAATCGAGGTCGTACAAACACAAATTTCGAGGCAGAAACTCCCTGTAGAGTGTGGCATGAATCTTGAGGGACATACAACAGACGTACAATCACACGTGTGAGATTGTACATCCTAGAAAACTGTGCAGACCGTACAACAGCAGTCATTGAGTTTTTGGCATGTTTTTCGAGGAAGAAAAATGGAGATAAGTACTGCTGTAGTTTTTTTTAATTTGCATGAAGAAATAAAAATCTTTCTCTAAAAACATGTTTTCCCTTCGAGGTTTTTCCTGGACCATTTTGGTCAAAGTTTTGAGTCTATTTTTCATGTGTGTTTTGGCTGTCATAAATTTCTGAGTGTGAAATAGCAGAGTCTGCCATTTAAATTTCGAAGTTATTTATGTTGAAAGAATTATAAATGATTAAGCATGCTGGGGTTTGGGCATTAAACTACATGTAGAGAAACTATACTTGAAACCGGGTTGAGGTTCCAAAATTTTCAAACGTAGGCAAGGCTGATTTGCATATGAGGTTGATTTCTCCAGTGCGTCGATTTTCTCTGGGACTGAGTTACATGTTCCATTAGTATAAAGTTTTGATTTTATCTATGAGCTAATAAAGAAGAACATTGAATATTAGTTTTTCCCCATTGGGGTTTTCCAGGGTTAATAATTGTGTCAAATGCGTGAATGATTTCTTGTTTATTTCTGTTGCATTACTAGTTAAAAATATCAAGTATTTTTGTTTATAATTTCTTAGTATAAAAATTATTGAGAGCAGAAATCAGAATTTGGTATTGAGTAAAATTTAAGGAGGATCGTGCTTTACTTCAATCATATTATATCTTTTTTGTGGAACACCTTGGAAGAGTTCTCCACCATTTGGGTTTATTTTATTTTGGGGGCTATAAGTTACTTTATATCATGGAGTTGTTTGACCCACTTTATGGTGGACTTCTTGGTTTCTTGGAGGACTTGGTTTGTGAAAACCCTGCTTGTAAAGGGTGTTTTGGGTGGTCTTGTGGACATTTCCTTTGGAGCACACTTCTTCAAGGGACCTTTGGAGGCCATGTAGCATCATCAAAACCTTGTTCTTTGCTTATTGGAGCAATTACCCCTTTGTTAGGGGTGCCATATATCTCATCATTCTACAAGTGGCTTTGACCACCTTTTTATTATTGTATTGTTTAGAAGTTAATTTTTTTTTGTGGGTAAGAGATGGTTAACATTCTATTACTTTACAAAAAGGAGATATGTACATACTTCTTTTTACTAGGGGAATCGACAACTGGGGACGAGGCTGGTACTCGCGTGACACGGGGTTTAGGGATCCAATCTCGCTACCACCATACCCCTAGGTGCATCCATAGGGACCGAACCATGGCACATGAGTAAGTTTGAGGAGGATTGGAACATGGGACCTTCCATTTACAACCATTTACAACATTTCAACTTTACCACTTGCTCTGCCCCCCACGGGCAGATATGTACATACTATTACAAATATTGTCTGACCATAATATGGGAGCAGACAAAGCAAAGACCCATACTTTTCATAACGTTGAGAGCGGTCTACCCATTTACAAAGAATTCCTGCGACCAAGCATGGTCAGGAAGATTAGAACCACAACTCCAAATCCACTCCCAAAATTCCCCCATTCCTTTATTTAGAAGTTAATTGCTTGAAGTCGGGATTTTGTATTATTTAATGCCACCCTAGGCTAGATCTTAGGAAAATAATGATATTTTATTGTAAAGGAAGTTTAGCGTCTCGTATAATTAGAGAGGCACTTCCTCATTTCATTTTCATGATTGGACTTTGAGAATTTTCTCTCTTTTGGAGCTTCATCGATATATAATATCTTTCTTTTGTGCACTTATGGTGTTAAGGGTTCTTTCTAGGTGATGAAAAGTGTGGTCAATTCTTAAAGCTTCTTCTTCTTGGTTCTAGTATTGTGCTTAAGGTTTAATTCTGTAATGTTGAAGTCTTATACAAACATCGCATAATTGATCCAAAGAATAGTTGGAAGGAGGGCATTCTAGGCTATTGGCTTGCACATTCTCCTTTGTTGGTTTTGGTGAGTATTTTAGACTTTTTCTTGATATGCATTTGGCTCTGTTACCACCTAAGTTGTACTTAGTCGGTGTTATCAAGTGAGCCTGGTGAACCAGATAAAGATGATTTGTTTGGACTTCAGAAGACCTTCAGACTTGCTTCTGGGAAGTGTTTTTTTTATCTACCACATGTTCATACCCCCTTAAGGGAGTTGTAATAAAATGTTCTAGCATGGTAGTGTCTGTAAAAGACTCGGTCTCTTGGACTTTATTTGTCAATCCGATCATCCCAAAGTGTTTTTTCCCTTGGTTATTATTGGTTGTTGAATAAACGACTGATAATTTCTGAGTTTTTCACTCAAATACCTCCAAAGTTGGGGTGGTCGGCTTGGCATTTAGGCTTATTGAGGTTATTAGAGTCTGTGTCAATGTATAAACATGCTAGGCATTATGGTCGAGTCATATGAACATGTGCTAAGTCCCCTAGGTTTTGTTTTATTTTATTTTTTAATTTTAATTTTTCCACAAAACTTAGGCTATTTTTTAATAGTCTAATTGGAAAAATTGGTCTTGTAATAAAAGTGGGGTTAAAAATCAGTTTCAGTCATGGGGGTGCTAATTTTCTAACTCAGAGCACTCGGTAAACCCATAAACCCACTTTTCCCAAGTTTTGAGTTTCCATCTCTTAGGTGAGAAAATCCAAAAAAATCAAATATTAATTAATTTAATTAAAAATTAATTAAATAATGGAGCAAATCCAAATTCCTAAATCAGTGGATTTTGCTTCGATTTGATTGAAATCAGTCTCATCAGCATCAGTTTGACCGGGAGTTCCCATTCCTTGACTGAAGGCATGAATCAGGGCTGATGAAGAACTTAACAAGCTCATGCAGATCTAGGGGTTGCTCCCTCCTTTCTCTCTCCCCCACACGTGTGGATCAATCTAGCAGTTGTTTGATGGATGGTTCAGTTCACTGAGTGAGTTGTCACTCCGATTTGCAGTTCCAGTCCAGTTAGACTTAATTCATCATCAGATTAGGCTCAGCTTAACTCTCTGTTAGTTGCAGTCTCTCCTTCAGTCAGGCATGCGCCCCTCTTGGCCAATCTGGCTATAAATAAAGTAGCCTTTTCCTTCTTGAAGTTAGTTAGAGCTGGGAAGAAAGGCTTACTATTGTGTAATATTGTATTGATCATTCTGTTTGTTGGAATAAAAGAGAAGCTTTGGAGGCTAAATTGTGGAGTACTTTTCATGTGTGGATCATCATTATCACGCTGCTTTTGAGGTGAACTGCTATTTTTTCATTTTTTGCATTAAAACTGTTATCTCCCTGAATGATTATTGGAATCATAGGAATAGATCATTGTAAGTAAGTTTACTTACTCCTATTTTGCTACATATGTTTGAATGAGCTAATATTTGCATGCTAAATAAGATTATTTTCATGCTATGTGATCTATTTCTCATATGTACCTTCAGATTTAATGGTTTTGTTTGCAGGATTTGTTGTTTAGCTTGCAGGTTTGCCGTGATTGGAAGAGTTGTGGTTCAAGTTTGATTCCACTGGTTTTCCAATAAGATTGCGAAGATTGTGCCCCTTGGTGCTTTATTGACAAGTTTCTTTTGCATATCTATTCTAGCGACAAGCACTTCTCTTTTTCTCTTTCTCCTTCAAAATTTAAATTTTCTTCAAATTGGTTACCATTTAAGAATCTTATCGCTTAGATCAATCTCATTAAGAAAATCATATATAGATCTAGTAGTAAGATCCTTTCCTAAGTTTAGATCTCAGTTCTATTTTGCATGCAAAGTTATATTTAAAGAGATCTAGTTCAAATTACCCTCTTTTGCAAGCATTATAAAGGAAATTTGTAGCTTGCTTATAAGGTAGTTTCCTTTTTTACGTTCTTTAAAGTTTAAATTCTGCAAGAAAAGTGCATATCATATTGGCTGCCAAAACAGCAAGCCAAGATCCCAAAGAAAGCCTTGGTTCCTTTTTGCAAAACTAGATTAGCCATTTTTAACAATTTTTAAGTTAGTCTCTTTCCGGTAATTAGTGTGGTGACCCAATACACTTTTAAAGTGTTTTTGGGCACATTTGATTTTAATTGCTCGCTGTTTTTTAGTAGGTTTAACAAAAAAGAGGAGGATACTTTGTCCGTTTTTTGACTCTTGGGCGAACCGGAGCTTCCCGGAGGCTTCCCCCATAGCTGTGCTTCCTTTTAAGCTTGTTGTAGGCCTTTGGATCCCAGATAACAAGGACCAAAGTGCAAATTAGTTTTTTGATATTGTAACCCTTAATAATAAAAAGAATCACTTTGAGTAGGCTCTTTCGAGCCCACTCCCCATCCCCCCTGGGGGAATCCGCGTCCGTTTCACTTTTTTTGCATTTTTCCCTTTTTTTGTTCTAGCTTAGTCTTGTCATGTAGGATTGTATACTTTGATCATATTTTTCATTATTCCATATTTTGAAATCAAAGTAATACTAATACTTACCCCACGAATCCCCGATTGAACCAAAAGGTGAAAGAGGATCGTGGTAGGATTAATTAGAAAACCTGTGGTGTGTGTTTTTTGCTTCTATGTTCATTGTTAATTTTCGCAAGCAAGCATTAAAATTAACCCCTCCTTGATTTCTTGATTGAGGTCCAGTTGGACCGAAAGAGATTCCTGGAGGGTTTTTTTTTAACAAGAACACGCTCTTAAAATTTACCAAAATTTACAAGACTTCAGTGTGTATGCTCTGCACTTGGTAGCAGTTCGTCCGATCAGTCAAGCTGCATCAAAAGCAACGCGAGTGATTAGAATAATTAGGATTCACTTCCCCAATTAACCACTGCAGGCGAAAATCCAACGCCTCGATTAAACCGTAAACGGTGGCAAAATACCCAAAGGAAGTGGGAACTACTGGACAGTGACCTCGAGGCGCCGATCTCTGTTACATCCTAACGGATGTATTATGAACACAGTCTTAGAGACTCCATCCAGCCCACACATTCCTTGTGGGTAGCCGTAGCGGTTGTTACTTTTGGACATACTCCAAGTACCCCCCGGGTATATCTGGAGTCCCCCCGCCTAATTTAATTCACTTATCTTTTCACATTAATTTAAAACTTACCAAGATACAATTGCACAACATTCACTCCAGCACTTGCAAGCACTCTTGATTATTTTTCGACTCCATTTAAAGGCACTGGTCAACTGTTTATTCTTTTCAATCTATACGTAATTGGGTGTCATATCGTGCTTACTTGTGATTGTCTCATCATGTTAACTATTGTTTACAATTGTTAAATTGAAACTCCTAAAAAACTTACTCATTTAATACCATCATCATCTAAGTAACCAGCGTTAGTAACTTGTAGGGTCTATCCCCCTTGGCTTCGTTAGGAGTTTGCCTAAACGGAGGAGTCAAGAACAAGGTGACAGCCTTGACTCGAGACTTGCCCCCAAGGACACACCGAGTGGCTTGAATATTTCTGCCACGTTCCCCCCCAGGTGTGTGAAAGGCGGCAATAGGCTCCTTGACAAGGTTCTCTAGGTATTTATCTTCTCCACAGTTGATCTTGGGTGGCTAGGGACTTTGCCCCGTTGGAGCTCTCCCTAACCTTAGAAGGAAATGGAGCAATTCTTGAAGGACCAGTCTTCTTGGCCTCACTTTCCATTTTATTCACCTTGACTCCATTGCCCTAGTGGAACATTGGCACTGATCTTCGAGTCTCTACATTACCTTAAAAAAAACCCTAAAAACTACAACCTTGTTTATCACATGTGTGAAAAATAGGAGATGACGTGGAATCCACTCGGTACCATGGTGGTCAACTGGATAGGTCAACTTGCGGGAGGCATAACTTTCTCATACGAACTTCGTTTGAGGCAATTCTTGGATCATTGGAAAGGTCTAAGAGTGAAGAATCATGTCAAGGGGCATTGTGAAAGCGATTAACTTTTGGCCCCAAAAAACATTGTTTAAACCCTCAAACATGCCGCAAAGGTTTGGACTTAAAATCTAGAAAGTGAGACCTACCCCCAAAATGGGCCCTACAAGCCAATTCACCCAATCTCTCAACCTTGAAAGAAACAAAATAGATGGAAAATTATATATTGATCCATTTTGGATCACACCTCCCCATTTAGGGAGGCTTTTGGACCCCAAAAGCCTTTACTAAATGAGGTGAAGAAATTTTTCCTCTACCTTCTCCTTGGAGTACCATTTAGCCTTGCCTGGAAGTTGCCCTTTCAACCCCACTTGCTAGAGTTTATATTGTCCTTGCCTAGTTGTTCTGTTCTTCTTCTGCAAAATTGTGTCTTCTTTAACTTGTGTAAGCCTTTGGTGCTAAGTCCTCTACAAAAGGTAAGACCTTCTCAGGTTCTTGGTCCAACATGGAAGGTTCATAGAATTTCAAATTTTCCACATTCACTACTGTGTAAATGCGCATATATGGGGGTAGATTGAGTCTATAGGAATTATCTCCTACTTTCTCCAACACTTCAAAATGACTATACCGTAGTT
Source organism: Pseudotsuga menziesii (assembly GCA_001517045.1). Lineage (NCBI taxonomy): Eukaryota > Viridiplantae > Streptophyta > Pinopsida > Pinales > Pinaceae > Pseudotsuga > Pseudotsuga menziesii. The sequence continues at coordinate 183,787 of LPNX011174439.1, read as the reverse complement.
CCTTGATCTTCTTACCAGGACCTTATAGTCTTTCCTTATTCAAGTGCAACCAAAGTGAGACCTGCTCCTGCTTATCATTGATGTGATTTTGTCTTGGATTATTGGCAAGGACAAGGGAAGAAGCTCTAGCATGGATGTTATGCTAAGATGGTTTTATCGGCTATATTATTTCACTTGATTGATTAATTTTATCTTGATTAGAGTAGGGTAGGTAGGATGAATACGCTCATTAATGAACACTTGATTTTTTGTGTCTTGAAAGAATTATGTGTTGTGATTTTTTTTTTCTGGGTTGTTGAGCTAATAGCACATTGTAGAGCTTCTAGGGTTCTCGCAGGCTCTCCTTTGCAAGATCAAGCACATGTCCTGCAGTTGGAGCTAGATGTTACACCGTATTTTACATGGGGTAAATTCTCAAGCCTTGGGAGAATTTTTGGGCATGAAAGAGGCTTACTGGGCATTCCTTGGAATTGTAATCAGTAGTATGGACAAGTCCTGGGAATTTATCAAAGTTTTGGGCATCTGAAAGTTCACCTATAGCATTATCTCGTAATTTTGGGCAGTGGAATTGAGCCACCAAGACCGTTTCCTACACTCCCATCAGCTAAAGGCATTATGGGCCATAGTGGAAAAAATCGGCATCGGCAAAAAATCGGCGAGGGTCTAGAAAACATCTTCTCGGCAACATCGGCGAAAAAATCAGCAAAAATCGACAAACCGCGACAAGCATTAAAAAATGAAAATTTTGTACTTCAATAGGGTCAAAATTTCCTTCCCGATTTTTCCCCTATTTGCCGATTTTTCCAGATCTTTCTCGATTTTTTCCCGATTTTTTCCGATTTTTGCCGATTTTTTCCTGATTTTTGCCGATTTTTGCCGATGTTTGCTGATTTTTCGCGATGTCCGATTTTTTGAAAAAATTGCGATTTTTTCGGGCCGAAAAATCGGCAGCTAGAAAAAATCGCGATTTTTCGGGACATCGCCGAAAAATCGGCGATTTTTTCTACTATGTTATGGGCACATAACAACTACCTATAGGAAATTTGAACAACAATGATAAAAAAGGTCTTGATCATGACGAAGATGAACAACAATGAAGATGGTCAGGGCATATTTCATCATACTTATGGACATGAATCTCTAATTCTAGGCACCTCCTAGCAACAACGTAAGAGACATTTTCCAGCATGAACATTCAATGTTTTTATTTGATAAAGGTGTAACGTCCCCGACCCTCCGACCCGCGAAGAGGACGCTACTAAACACCAAACATCCGGGCAACTAGCCCCATGAAGTTTTACATAACTAAAAACTGACAAACTGAAAAGCTTTGAAGTGAAACATGCAGAGATGCATAATTATTAAGCATAAAGCGGAAGCAAAACCATATACATTCCAGCATTCAACATGTTCATCATTTCTCATGAAACAGTAGATATAATTGCAGAGATGGAATAGTCAGGAGCACTTATCTTTTTAATGAAGAACTCGCCCCGCAACTAGCTACGTCCCTGCAACGTTACACCCAACCATAGGCCAGCGTGCTCATCAATCTCTCAGCAACACTGCCACCCCTGAGCTGGGCATGATTCCTCAAGGAATAAGGGTCAATGTAGGCTTACACATAGCCAAGGTTTGCCAATCATCCAAACCCAAACAGTAGGGTTTTACCAGGTCGTCAAGGAGCTAGGAAAGGCTAAATGCTAAGCTGGTGGACTCAACACTAGTATTCTCAAGCATACCCAGCCTCTAATCCTACTCTCAACAGTCTGAAGACCAACCACTGCATACCGCAGCAAAACAACCCATTCACAGCTCTGTGAAGAAGGCAAAGACAACCGAGTGACAATCCCAAACAAAAGGTGAAGCACAGTTCAGGTCCAACCACACTCCAGAGTTGTTCTTGGCCTTAGCGTGGCCAAATCAACTCAGCAACAATCCCCAAAAGACATCTGCTGCCTCAACAACCAAGAAGCAACCCAAAACCAGTGTGAATCAACAACCCAAACTCACAATGAAAACTATGGCAACCTTACACAGTCTCAAAATAGGGGAGAAGTCTGATTCTCAATCTTGGGCAAAAGAAGGACATAAACGCAGACCACAATTTGATGAGGAAACGACGAGAACCTTACACAGTCTGCAGTTGGGGCAGAAGCAGAACTCCCAGCATAGACATGGAAGGACTCAACCAACAGATGTGGAAGTCAACGATCGTCCAACATCTAAAAGCCCACAGCACACAGCTCCTCAACGCAAACGCTGAAGAAAGTTACACAAACGGAAATGGGGAAAGAACAAACTCTCAACCTGTGCGCAAGGGGAAGAGACACAGTCCAAAAATGGAAGAAGGAAACACACACACAGTCCGAAATGGAAGAAGAAATCGGACTCTCAACAGCATTCAAAAATCATGGGAAGAACGATAGCAACCCAAATCGCGGGTTAAACCAACAGCAAGCCATAATCGTGGATGAAAACCATGGCTATTTCACATACATAGCAGAAATCGTGCCCTTGAGGCCGCTCTTCCAGCTCGCTGCATGCACAAAACCAAAGGAGAACCCCGACCAGTGCGTGAGGGAAAATGATGGGAAAACTGTGTGTGAGGAAAACAGAACGTCTCTCTGTGTGAGGATGGAATTTCCCAGACCACAATCGTGAAGGTGAAGACTAGGCCAACTGCCGGCGTGAGGGAAACGATGGCTTCGGCCGCTGGGTATGCATACCGTCAGAGCTGATGGTAGCCTGCCATACTGACGCCCCCCCCATGCCCACGTTTCCTCAAGCAGTAACTGCCCTCAACTAATGCCTGCCCCAAATGACTTGGTGGCTGAAAGAGACAAGAAAGGGGGTTGACACATGGCACTTTCCCAATGGCTCCAACGGTTAGACAATTCCCCCCCCCCCCCTTATCCTTAGGAAAATCATGCCCTTTTCATTTTAACATTGCACCATCATAGCTGGCTGTAGGTTTATTTTAATTGATGCGTGTATTTACATGATGCCGAACTATAATGTGCCGGATAGCACGATATACCATCGGCAACTATCCCTATTGCCGAAACATACACAACCAAATCGGTGGTGGGGCTTTTTCCTTTAGCTCCTCACCACGATTAATTACATTATATACATCATGCAAACGGGGTCAAAACCGGGGTGTTACATTCCCCTCCCCCTTGGAATAACATCGTCATCGGTGTTCCAATACATAGGAATACATATAGAATTTGCACATCCAAAATTTCAAAATTTTGCAGATCTGTCCCATGTTCAATTATTCACTTTGAACGTTCAGGACCAAGCTCCTCGGCTTCCACGAACTTCTCCCGTTGGTTCTCAGCTTTCAGCTTATCCTGAAGTCTAGGAACTTTGCGGCTGTTGCCCTCTTCATGTTCCCTCATTGGGCAGTCCCGACGTAAATGATGTCCTCCGCATTCCCAGCATTTCACTGGCTACTTCATCTTTACCTGCTCAATTTCTTTTGAGTCTTCATGCCTGGACCGTTTCTCAACGGGTCGCTTGGACGAATGTCCCATCACTGATCCACCTTCCTTTCCTTTGCCGATTGCCCCCAGAAGGCTTTTCACCTCCCTTTGCAACCCAATAGAGTTTTGCAAAATCTCGTGGTTCATTTCATTCTGCCTTTTTTGTATCTTGAGCATCTCCCCAAGATTTTCTTGGGTCTTGGCAATCATTTGAAGGAGACTTCCAGCCAAGTCCAACAACTTTTGATCTGCTGCCATGATCAGTGTGCACTACCAGGTTTCACTTTTCTCACCTATGAAATGCACCATTGAAATTCTGTCAGGCCAAGCATAATATAGACATTAAAATCAGTCGGTTAACTGCCCAATTGGCGTGACAGTCCAAGTCTCATCAATGAGACTTTCATATTTTTCATGCCTTCCCAACAGGCAGACGAGCTCATTCATGTCCATTCTTGGGCAGGGAGTTAACCATTCCAGCATGCACAAATTACTTTAAGCAAATACACACATTCCATTTTCAATCATACATGCATTCAACAATATTTCATTTTCACAAGGCATATATATATATATATATATATATAATTAAAAGGGGCAAGAGAGAGCAGTAAAAGTTTTTCCCCTCTTTGTTTTGATCCATCCTGGAACCCACACCACCGCTGTGGCTTTTCATGTTTTTAGCCTCTTTCACTTCACCGTGAATGCTGGACCAATCCCTCTTGGTCATGACACTTAGTGTCTCTGGTCTATTTCAGACCTCTCAACCATGGAGTCTCTCCATGTGGTTTGTCTCAGCTGCTAGGACCTCCACAGTTTTATTAGCACCTCTTTCATTACCGCTCATTCCGAGCTCTCCAGGACAGTCACATGTCCACATGCACCCCTAGGATGCTCTCATAGTCCTCGCTCCCAGCGATACCTATATCCAAACATTGAATAGACTCACATGTTTAGTTTATTCTCATCGGTTTTATCTCTAGAACAAGAGCTTAAAACATCATAACCAAATCCTATACACATATACATTCATAAGAAAAATAATCCAATACTTATTTGTATTGTGCGTTTCCTCGTTGGTCCACAAGATCCTGCTTCGCTTTGCAAGCCTTGGGATTGCCTATGGACTTGGATGTTAGGTCAGCATGCCGGCTGCTCCACAACATCAAATAATTAATGTCTAGCCAGTACACCTTCATGTCGACTGGGCTTGGAACTTTACCACGACCATTTTCAGGTGCAGGATCTACTATGGATCCCCAAGCATATAACAGCCCAACATACACTTAGACCAACATACACTTATATCAACATACACTTATATCAACAATAATGCACACTTATATCAACAATAACCCTTACTCCGCAACCCCTCACAACAACCGTTTGCCTTTTCTCTTTAGGGTGCAACACCCAACTGCATCTATTTAGCCTGTCAACACGAGCAATATAGCAAACTCATCAGCGTTATTGCTTTAAAACTATAACCATATTTCATATCATTCACTATCAAGTATTGAGACACCAGGAGTGCGTCCACTCCCTAGGGTGTAGTCAATATTGAAAACCCTTTCATGGCTCGACATCGAAAAAAGTGTGCACCCTTTCCTGGTGTGTGCCATGTAGGCCCTATTCATACTCAAGCAATCGGTCATCATGGAAATAAAGTCAAAACATGTTCTGCATATGGAATTTTAATAATTTGACATGCATATTCTTAGCAAGGGTCACAGAACATTTATCCATTTGCCGACGTAGTATTCCTTCGTTAAGAAGGAATGGGGCTCCCTTCTCTGAGTTGACAGTCCCTCGGTTAGCCATCCCAACTCCTTTTTACCTTTCATATCCACACATGTCTTACCGACATAATCTATACCATCTCACTCATGTTGCTTACCAAACATGTAGTGCAGATGAGACATTTCCAAAATGTCCAATGGAGTTTCACCCGAAACCCATTTCCAAGATAAGGGAAAACCTTTCCATGAAGTTTGGCTCCTACAGGCCATCACACATGATCTTCCTGCAGTGTGTACCCCTGGCACATTCATCAAATAGCCAAACAGTCAATCATTATTTGATAATACAATCCAAATTGATTGTTCCATAACCAAGCAATGACATTAGTAATAAAATTCAATAGGAATTTGCAATTCTGTCTACTACAGAAATTAGTTTGCTTGGCAACGAGGTGACCCTCAATTGTGGGTCTCTTGTAAGCAGCACCACTATGCCCATTATAATTTTATGCTTACTAGCATAATATGAATACCCACTTACCATGCGTCCTCCTGACACAATCTTATGCAAGCCAATAGTGATTAGTAGTTATCAGCAATTCCTTCAATCTGAAATTCACAACTTAAGTTTAACAACCCATTATGCATACCAACTATTTTCACAGCCATGAGACTCTTCTCATAAGGTTTGGCTCTTTCACATGATAGATTTCGGCATTTGTCATGGTCTTACTCTCATTGCCATGCTCTAAATAATCTACCTGAAACCTGAGCTTCAATCAACCAAACACTTGGTAAGTCTAGATGCATATAACCTTCTCATTGCTGCAACTATCACTGAAGCATTTTCAGAATTTATAAAATTCAAATACTTCCAGCTGTTAATCACATCAATATTACCAAAACTCATTTACTTCACGCAATCATTATCATACTAACATTTGCAAGGTATAGTCACATCATTCATGCAATTAAATGAAATGTTTAGATTCTCCTTACTTCACAAGCGTATCATTTGTACCACCTTGCTCTTCCATAGAGCATTCCCGGCAGCCAATTGGTCATGACTATCCTCTTTATGCACTTACTATCCTGCATTCATAACAGCCTTTGAAATGGTTCCTGAATTGTCATCAATTCATCATTTCAGCCATTAGTTATTCATAATATCACATGCACTCATCTCAATGCATTCATGCTATGCATCACAACATTTGCACCCGTACTTATGCAAACAGTCACTCACACCCTTCATATGCATCCATTCAATGCATGACTACAAGATTCATAAAATCTTTTTAATGCATATCCATTCAATGCTACCTTGCATTGATTCAGGAATACTATGCATTCAACATACCATGCATGGCCTAATCATGAGTACTTCATATAGGATGCATTACTACAATCAGTCCATCAGTACTTACTTTCCTTGGGCTACTAAGCTCAATCAACATATATAGGCATGACACCTTTCTATATTCAAATATCCACATGGTATGAGGTCTCTTAGCTTTACCACTCCTTGGAATTTGTCATAATTAAACCATTACCTGCATGGATCCTACTTACACCTTCAACACTACCATTTTAGTCGGTATCTTGCAGAGGATTGTGGAATTCGCTCTCTGTATTCTTGACCATGGATCTGTTGCCTTATCCTTTTTTTTATGAGGTTGATGGTCCCATGCAACGACATCATCAACATCTTTAGCCATGCTCATGTGTCGTTGGTTTTTCCACCAATACCAACACCAATACAATATTTACCATTAGTGGTTCATTATAAATGTACAATTCCCACTACTTTTACCAATATGTAATATCTTATGCATGCAATACATATCCCCATGCATTTTCAGCATCCCCATGCCATAATCTTTATGTACACCAAGCTTATAAAATATAAATATTGTTAGCAAGATAGGGGTTAAGGAATCTTCCCTTTCAAATCCCTCATCTTTGCATGGAATTCCTTTTCCACATAATAGCTGGTTCGTCTTCCTGGTCTTTGCTACTTCTAGGCATGCAATTCTCGGATTTGTTCATAGTGACAGCAACATTGTTTGTCAAAACAACGACTAGTACTTTTCTGCTCCTCATTCAAACTCTGGTGGTTCTCCATTGTTCTCTGCTGGATACGCTTTCCAATGCCTATCTCCATGCTCCATTCTGATTTTGGGTGTGAAAATCACACTACTTCTAAAATGACGATTTTCACCAAATCTCTGCATTTTTACACACAATTGTATTTCGGTCTGTGGTGCCTACTTCAGCCACCTGTAGGGGCAAGTCTAGGAAGATTCAGGAAAACTTTTCTATCGGGTGAAGTCAGTGCATACAACAAGGAACAGTCAGTAACTTGCAGATCTTGTTTCCGATGCACCATTCATCTTTTATGAATTTTGGGTTTGACTAATTTGCCCAAAACATAGAATTTTCTTTTCACAAGAACGACTGTCTCAGGGGACGTCGGGGGTCAAGGGGGCTTTGCCACTGCAGGGCGGGTCGAGGGTAGCGGCCTCGTTTTTTGTTTTTTGTAAATCTTTGATTTTCGCGCTATCTGGCGCATAAGATCGCTGCCATTTTTCTCCTTTTCAGCCCTGTAAATCCACTGAAAAACTGCTGAAAATCCCACTAAAAAACTGCTGAAATCCGCTGAGAAATCCCACTTGAAAACTCAAAATTTTCCTTTGTTAAATCGAGTCTCTTCCCAACTAATCTTCTGATGTATCGGGTCGCTAGTTGACTAAACTCCCGACGCTTCGGCGGTCTGATTTTCATCTTTCATCTGATGCTCATCGGTGGTCCAATCAACTAAATTTTTTCGACATTTTCTGGTCGATCCTCCTCTGGCTTTCGATGTATCGGCGGATCGATCCTCTAATTTTCTCCAACGTTTTCTGTACTTAGAAAAATTTTCGGAAATTTTTCTTCTTTCTTCCGCCGCCGCATCGGCTGCTCGATCGTCTAAATTTCTCTGATGCTTCCAGCGCTTCGGAAAAACTTCTCCCTTCTTCCGCCGCTGCATCGACTGCTCAATCAACTAAAATTTCCCAACGTTTCGACGGTCTTCAGGAGATCCCTGCCGACACTTAGGCTCCGTCGACCCTTTCTTCGCCGGCGGCATCGAAAGTCCTTCCATCTAAATGTGCAGACATTTCGACAGTCTTCAGCTGAATCCTTTCGATGATCTCAAAACCTAGAAAATTTTTTGAATTTTCACCCACGTCGGCTCAATCATGTACTGTCTGCCGCCGTCATTGCGGCTCAAACCTGCCAACCCAGCCGACGTATCAGCGCCTTCAACATCTTTCTTCCGTCGCCGTTGCGGCGCCTTCCTGCTTTTCCATTTGCTTCGTCGGCTCAGACTTCCTCTATCTCTCGTCGCCATTGGGGTCTGTATCAGAGGGTCTTCCAACTAAGTCTTTTGATGATTAGACGGTCTTGACACTTAGAAAATTTTCTTGAAAATTCCTTTCGACCGTCCCTCGTCGGGTGGACTTCCGCCTAGGCTATCCGATGCATCGGAGGAGCTTTCGGCTAAGTCCTTCGACGTATCGAGTGGGCTTCAGCCTAAGCCATCCGATGACTTCACACTTAGGAAAATTTCTGAAATCTTCCTGTCATCTTCTCTGATTTCTCATTTCTCTTCTGCTGGGCAGAGGGCAACCTGCCTTTGTCACTGATTCTCACGGCCAATGGAGGCCTACGCTGCAACATGAGCTCTGATACCAATCTGTAACATCCCCGACCCTCCGACCGGCGAAGAGGATGCTACTAAACACCAAACATCCGGGCAACTAGCCCCATGAAGTTTTACATAACTAAAAACTGACAAACTGAAAAGCTTTGAAGTAAAACATGTAGAGATGCATAATTATTACGCATACAGTGGAAGCAAAACCATATACATTCCCGCATTCAACATGTTCATCATTTCTCATGAAACAGTAGATATAATTGCAGAGATGGAATAGTCAGGAGTACTTAACTTTTTAATGAAGAACTCGCCCCGCAACCAGCTACGTCGCTGCAATGTTCCACCCAACCATAGCCCAGCGTGCTCATCAATCTCTCAGCAACACTGCCACCCCCGAGCTGGGCATGATTTCTCAAGGAATAAGGGTCAATGCAGGCTTACACATAGCCAAGGTTTGCCAATCAGCCAAACCCAAACAGTAGGGTTTTACCAGGTCGTCAAGGAGCTCGGAAAGGCTAAATGCTAAGCTGGTGGCCTCAACACCAGTCTTCTCAAGCATACCTAGCCTCTAATCATACTCTCAACAGTTCGAAGACCAACCACTGCATACCGCAGCAAAACAACCCATTCACAGCTTTGTGAAGAAGGCAAAGACAACCGGGTGACAATCCCAAACAAAAGGTGAAGCACAGTTCAGGTCCAACCACACTCCAGAGTTGTTCTTGGCCCTAGCGTGGCCAAAACAACTCAGCAACAATCCCCAAAAGACGTCTGCTGCCTCAGCAACCAAGAAGCAACCCAAAACCAGGGTGAATCGACAGCCCAAACTCACAATGAAAACTATGGCAACCTTACACAGTCTCAAAACAGGGGAGAAGTCTGATTCTCAATCTTGGGCAAAAGAAGGACATAAACGCAGACCACAATCTGATGAGGAAACGACGAGAACCTTACACAGTCCGCAGTTGGGGCAAAAGCCGAACTCCCAGCATAGACATGTGAGGATTGAACCAACGGATTTGGAAGTCAACGACCGTCCAACATCTAAAAGCCCACAGTACACAGCTCCTCAACGCAAACCCTGAAGAAAGTTACACAGACGGAAATGGGGAAAGAACAAACTCTCAACCTGTGCGCAAGGGGAAGAGACACAGTAAAAAAATGGAAGAAGGAAACACACACACAGTCCGAAATGGAAGAAGAAATCGGACTCTCAACAACATCCAAAAATCATGGGAAGAACGACAGCAACCCAAATCGTGGGTTAAAGCAACAGCAAGCCAGAATTGTGGATGAAAACTACGGCTATTTCACATACACAACAGAAATCGTGCCCTTGAGGCCGCTCTTCCAGCTTGCTGCATGCACAAAACCAAAGGAGAACCTCGACCTGTGCGTGAGGGAAAATGATGGGAAAACTGTGTGTGAGGAAAACAGAATGTCTCTCTGTGTGAGGATGGAATTTCCCAGACCACAATTGTGAAGGTGAAGACCAGGGCAATTGCCGGCGTGAGGGAAATGATGGCTTCAGCCGCTGGGTATGCGTATCGTCAGAGCTGACAGTAGCTTGCCATACTGATGCCCCCCCCCCCATGCCCACGTTTCCTCAAGCAGTAACTGCCCTCAACTAACGCCTGCCCCAAATGACTTGGTGGCTGAAAGAGACAAGAAAGGGGGTTGACACATGGCACTTGCCCAATGGCTCCCACAGTTAGACAATTCCCCCCCCCCCTATCCTTAGGAAAATCATGCCCTTTTCATTTTAACGTTGCACCGTCGTAGCTGGCTGTAGGTTTATTTTAATTGATGTGCGTATTTACATGATGCCGAACTATAATGTGCCGGATAGCACAATATACCATCAACAACTATCCCTATTGCCGAAACATACACAACCAAATCAATGGTGGGGCTTTTGCCTTTAGCTCCTCCCACGATTAATTACATTATATACATCATGCAAACGGGGTCAAAACCGGGGTGTTACACTCCCCTCCCCCTTGGAATAACACCGTCCTGGGTGTTCCAATACATAGGAATACATATACAATTTGCACATCCAAAATTTCAAAATTTTGCAGATCTATCCCACGTTCAATTATTCACTTTGAACGTTCAGGACCAAGCCCTTCGGCTTCCACGAACTTCTCTCGCTGGTTTTCAACTTTCAGCTTATCCCGAAGTCTCGGGACTTTACGGCTGTTGCCCTCTTCATGTTCCCTCATTGGGCACTCCCGGCGTAAATGATGTCCTCCGCATTCCCAGCATTTCATTGGCTGCTTCATCTTTACCTGCTCAATTTCTTTTGAGTCTTCATGCCTGGATCGTTTCTCAACGGGTCGCTTGGACGAATGTCCCATCACTGATCCACCTTCCTTTCCTTTGCTGATTGCCCCCAGAAGGCTTTTCACCTCCCTTTGCAACCCAATAGAGTTTTGCAAAATCTGGTGGTTCATTTCATTCTGCCTTTTCTGTATCTTGAGCATCTCCCCAAGATTTTGTTAGGTCTTGGCAATCATTTGAAGGAGACTTCCAGCCAAGTCCAGCAACTTTTGATCTGCTTCCATGATCAATGTGCACCACCAGGTTTCACTTTTCTCACCTGTGAAATGCACCATTGAAATTTTGTCAGGTCAAGCATAATATAGACATTAAAATCAGTCGATTAACTGCCCAATTGGCATGACAGTCCAAGTCTCATCAAGGAGACTTTCATATTTTTCATGCCTTCTCAACAGGCACACTAGCTCATTCATGTCCATTCTTGGGCAGGGAGTTAACCATTCCAGCATTCACAAATTACTTTAAGCAAATACACACATTCCATTTTCAGTCATACATGCATTCAACAATCTTTCGTTTTCACAAGGTATAAATATATATATAATTAAAAGGGGCAAGAGAGATCAGTAAGAGTTTTTCCCCTCTTTGTTTTGTTCCATCCTAGAACCCACACCACCACTGTGGCTTTTCATGTTCTCAACCTCTTTCACTTCACCGTGAATGCTGGACCAATCCCTCTTGGTCATGTCTTTGGTCTATTTCACACCTCTCAACCATGGAGTCTCTCCACATGGTTTGTCTCGGCTGCTAGGACCTCCACAGTCTTATTAGCACCTTTTTCATTACCGCTCATTTAGAGCTCTCCAGGACAGTCACATGTGCACATGCACCCCTAGGATGTTCTCATAGTCCTCGCTCCCAGCGATACCTATATCCAAACATTGAATAGACTCACATGTTTAGTTTATTCTCATCGGTTTTATCTCTAGAACAAGAGCTTAAAACATCATAAACAAATCATATACACATGTACATTCATAAGCAAAATAATCCAATACTTATTTGTATTGTGCATTTCCTTGTTGGTCCACAGGATCCTGCTTCGCTTTGCAAGCCTTGGGATCGCCTATGGACTTGGATGTTAGGTCAGCACGCCGGCTGCTCCACAACATCAAATAATTAATGTCCAGCCAGTACACCCTCATGTCGACTGGGCTTGGAACTTTACCACGACCATTTCCAGGTCCAGGATCTACTATGGATCCCTAGGCATATAACAACCCAACATACACTTAGACCAACAATACACTTATATCAACAATAATGCACACTTATATCAACAATAACCCTTACTCCGCAACTCCTCACAACAACCGTTTGCCTTTTCTCTTTAGGGTGCAACACCCAACTGCATCTATTTAGCTTGTCAACACGAGCAATATAGCAAACTCATCAGCGTTATTGCTCTAAAACTATAACCATATTTCATATCATTCACTATCAAGTATTGAGACACTAGGAGTGCGTCCACTCCCTAGGGTGTAGTCAATATTGAAAACCCTTTCATGGCTCGACATTGGAAAAAGTGTGCACCCTTTCTCGGTGTGTGCCATGTAGGCCCTATTCATACTCAAGCAATTGGTCATCATGGAAATAAAGTCAAAACATGTTCTGCATATGGAATTTTAATAATTTGACATGCATATTCTTAGCAAGGGTGACAGAACGCTTATCCATTTGCCGACGCAGTATTCCTTCGTTAAGAAGGAATGGGGCTCCCTTCTTTGAGTTGACAGTCCCTCGGTTAGCCATCCCAAATCCTTTTTACCTTTCATATCCACACATGTCTTACCGACATAATCTATACCATCTCACTCATGTTGCTTACCAAACATGTAGTGCAGATGAGACATTTCCAAAATGTCCAATGGAGTTTCACCCGAAACCCATTTCCAAGATAAGGGAAAACCTTCCCATGAAGTTTGGCTCCTGCAGGCCATCACACATGATCTTCCTGCAGTGTGTACTCCTAGCACATTCATCAAATAGCCAAACAGTGAATCATTATCTGATAATACAATCCAAATTGATTGTTCCATAGCCAAGCAATGACATTAGTAATCAAATTCAATAGGAATTTGCAATTCTGTCTCCTACAGAAATTAGTTTGCTTGGCAATGAGGTGATCCTCAATTGTGGGTCTCTTGTAAGCAGCACCACTATGCCCATTATAATTTTATGCTTACTAGCATAATATGAATACCCACTTACCATGCGTCCTCCTGACACAATCTTATGCAAGCCAATAGTGATTAGTAGTTATCAGCAATTCCTTAAATCCGAAATTCACAACTCAAGTTTAACAACCCATTATGCATACCAACTATTTTCACAGCCATGAGACTCTTCTCATAAGGTTTGGCTCTTTCACATGATAAATTCCGGCATTTGTCATGGTCTTACTCTCATTGCCATGCTCTAAATAATCTACCTGGAACTTGAGCTTCAATCAACCAAACACTTGGTAAGTCTGGATGCATATAACCTTCTCATTGCTGCAACCATCATTGAAGCATTTTCAGAATTTATAAAATTCAAATACTTCCAGCTGTTAATCACATCAATATTACCAAAACTCATTTACTTCACGCAATCATTATCATACTAACATTTGCAAGGTATAATCACATCATTCATGCAATTAAATGAAATGTTTAGATACTCCTTACTTCACAAGCGTATCATTTGTACCACCTTGCTCTTCCATAGAGCATTCCCGGCAGCCAATTGGTCATGACTATCCTCTTTATGCACTTACTATCCTGCATTCATAACAGCCTTTGAAATGGTTCCTGAATTGTCATCAATTCATCATTTCAGCCATTAGTTATTCATAATATCACATGCACTCATCTCAATGCATTCATGCTATGCATCACAACATTTGCACCCGTACTTATGCAAACAGTCACTCACACCCTTCATATGCATCCATTCAATGCATGACTACAAGATTCATAAAATCTTTTTAATGCATATCCATTCAATGCTACCTTGCATTGATTCAGGAATACTGTGCATTCAACATACTATGCATGGCCTAACCATGACTACTTCATATAGGATGCATTACTACAATCAGTCCATCAGTACTTACTTTCCTTGGGCTACTAAGCTCAATCAACATATACAGGCATGACACCTTTCTATATTCAAATATCCAAATTGTATGAGATCTCTTACCTTTACCACTCCTTGGAATTTGTCATAATTAAACCATTACCTGCATGGATCCTACTTACACCTTCAACACTACCATTTTAGTCGTTATCTTGCAGAGGATTGTGGAATTCGCTCTCCATCTTCTTGATCATGGATCTGTTGCCTTATCCCTTTTTTTTATAAGGTTGATGGTCCCATGCAATGACATCATCAACATCTTTAGCCACGCTCCTGTGTCATTGGTTTTTCCACCAATACAATATTTACCATTAGTGGTTCATTATAAATGTACAATTCCCACTACTTTTACCAATATGTAATATCCTATGCTTGCAATACATATCCCCATGCATTTTCAGCATCCCCATGCCATAATCTTTATGTACACCAAGCTTATAAAATATAAATATAGTTAGCAAGATAGGGGTTAAGGAATCTTCCCTTTCAAATCCCTCATCTTTGCATGGAATTCCTCTTCCACATAATAGCTGGTTCGTCTTCCTGGTCTTTGCTACTTCTAGGCATGCAATTCTTGGATTTGTCCAAATTGACAGCAACATTGTTTGTCAAAACAACCACTAGTACTTTTCTGCTCCTCATTCAAACTCTGGTGGTTCTCCATTGTTCTCTGCTGGAAACGCTTTCCAATGCCTATCTCCATGCTCCATTCTGATTTTGGGTGTGAAAATCACACTACTAAAATGACGAGTTTCACCAAGTCTCTACATTTTTACACACAACTGTATTTCAGTCTATGGTGCCAACTTCAGCCACCTGTAGGAGCAAGTCTAGGAAGATTCAAGAAAACTTTTCTATCGGGCAAGTCAGTGCATACAACGAGGAACACTCAGTAACTTGCGGATCTCGTTTCTGATGCACCATTCATCTTTTATGAATTCTGGGTTTGACTAATTTGCCCAAAACATAGAATTTTCTTTTCACAAGAACGACTGTCTCAGGGGACGACGGGGGTCAAGGGGGCTTTGCCACTGCAGGGCAGATCGAGGGCAACGCCCCCCCCCCCCCCCCCCTTTTTTTTTTTGTAAATCTTTGATTTTCGCGCAATCTAGCGCATAAGATCACTGCCATTTTTCTCCTTTTCAGCCCTGTAAATCCACTGAAAAACTGCTGAAAATCCCACTGAAAAATTGCTGAAATCCGCTGAGAAATCCCACTTGAAAACTCAAAATTTTCCTTTGTTAAATCGGGTCTCTTCCCAACTAATCTTCCGATGTATCGGGCCGCTAGTTGACTAAGCTCTTGACACTTTGGCGGTCTGATTTTCATCTTTCATCCGACGCTCATCGATGGTCCAATCAACTAAATTTTTTCGACGTTTTCTGGCCAATCCTCCTTTGGCTTTCGACGTATCGGCAGATCGATCCTCTAATTTTCTCCGACATTTTCTGTACTTGGAAAAATTTTCAGAAATTTTTCTTCTTTCTTCCGCCGCCGCATCGGCTGCTTGATCGTCTAAATTTTTCCGATGCTTCTAGCTCTTCGGAAAAACTTCTCCCTTCTTTCGCCGCTGCATCGGCTGCTCAATCAACTAAATTTTCCCAACGTTTCAGCGGTTTTCAGGAGAGCCCTGCCGACACTTCGGCTTTGTCGACCCTTTCTCCGTCGGCGGCATCGGAAGTCCTTCCATCTAAATGTGCCGACATTTCGGCAGTCTTCAGCTGAATCCTTCCGATGATCTCAACACTTAGAATTTTTTTTGAATTTTCACCCACGTCGGCTCAATCATGTACTGTCTGCCGCCGTCGTTGCGGCTCAAACCTGCCAACCCAGCCGATGTATCGGCGCCTTCAACATATTTCTTTCGCCACCGTTGTGGCACCTTCCTGCTTTTCCATCCGCTTCGTCGGCTTAGACTTCCTCTATCTCTCGCTGCCACCGGGGTCTGTATCAGAGGGTCTTCCAACTAAGTCTTTTGACGATTCGACGGTCTTGACACTTAGAAAATTTTCTTGAAAATTCCTTCTGACTGTCCCTCGTCGGGTGGACTTCCGCCTAGGCTATCCGATGCATCGGAGGAGCTTTCGGCTAAGTCCTTCGACGTATCGGGTGGGCTTCATCCTAAGCCATCCGATGACTTCACACTTAGGAAAATTTCTGAAATTTTCGTGTCATCTTCTCTGATTTCTCATTTCTCTTTTGCTGGGCAGAGGGCAACCTGCCTCTGTCACTGATTCTCACGGCAAATGGAGGCCCACGCTGCAACATGAGCTCTGATACCAATCTGTAACGTCCCCAACCCTCCGACCGGCGAAGAGGACGCTACTAAACACCAAACATCCGGGCAACTAGCCCCATGAAGTTTTACATAAGTAAAAACTGACAAACTGAAAAGCTTTGAAGTAAAATATGCAGAGATGCATAATTATTAAGCATACAATGGAAGCAAAACCATATACATTCCAGCATTCAACATGTTCATCATTTCTCATGAAACAGTAGTTATAATTGCAGAGATGGAATAGTCAGGAGTACTTATCTTTTTAATGAAGAACTCGCCCCGCAACCAGCTACGTCGCTGCAATGTTCCACCCAACCATAGGCCAACATGCTCATCAATCTCTCAGCAACACTGCCACCCCCGAGCTGGGCATGATTCCTCAAGGAATAAGGGTCAATGCAGGCTTACACATAGCCAAGGTTTGCCAATCAACCAAACCCAAACAATAGGGTTTTACCAGGTCGTCAAGGAGCTAGGAAATGCTAAATGCTAAGCTGGTGGCCTCAACACCAGTCTTCTCAAGCATACCCAGCCTCTAATCCTACTCTCAACAGTTTGAAGACTAACCAGTGCATACCGCAGCAAAACAACCCATTCACAGCTCTGTGAAGAAGGCAAAAACAACCGGGTGACAATCCCAAACAAAAGGTGAAGCACAGTTTAGGTCCAACCACACTCCAGAGTTGTTCTTGGCCCTAGCGTGGCCAAAACAACTCAGCAACAATCCCCAAAAGACGTCTACTGCCTCAGCAACCAAGAAGCAACCCAAAACTAGGGTGAATCGACATCCCAAACTCACAATGAAAACTATGGCAACCTTACACAGTCTCAAAACAGGGGAGAAGTCTGATTCTCAATCTTGGGCAAAAGAAGGACATAAACGTAAACCACAATCTGATGAGGAAACGACGAGAACCTTACACAGTCCGCAGTTGGGGTAGAAGCAGAACTCCTAGCATAGACATGGGAGGACTCAACCAACGGATGTGGAAGTCAACGACCGTCCAACATCTAAAATCCCACAGCACACAGCTCCTCAACGCAAACGTTGAAGAAAGTTACATAGACGGAAATGGGGAAAGAACAAACTCTCAACCTGTGCGCAAGGGGAAGAGACACAGTCCAAAAATGGAAGAAGGAAACACACACACAGTTCGAAATGGAAGAAGAAATCGGACTCTCAACAGCATCCAAAAATCATGGGAAGAACGATAGCAACCCAAATCGCGAGTTAAACCAACAGCAAGCCAAAATCGTGGATGAAAACCATGGCTATTTCACATACACAGCAGAAATCGTGCCCTTGAGGCCGCTCTTCTAGCTCGCTGCATGCACAAAACCAAAGGAGAACCCCGACCGGTGCGTGAGGGAAAATGAAGGTAAAACAATGTGTGAGGAAAACAGAACGTCTCTCTGTGTGAGGATGGAATTTCCTAGACCACAATCGTGAAGGTGAAGACCATGCCAACTGTCGACGTGAGGGAAACGATGGCTTCAGCCGCTGGGTATGCGTACCGTCAGAGCTGACAGTAGCCTGCCATACTGACGCCCCCCCCCATGCTCACATTTCCTCAAGCAGTAACTGCCCTCAACTAACGCCTGCCCCAAACGACTTGGTGGTTGAAAGAGACAAGAAAGGGGGTTGACACATGGCACTTTCCCAATGGCTCCCACGGTTAGACAATTCCCCCCCCTTATCCTTAGGAAAATCATGCCCTTTTCATTTTAACGTTGCATTGTCGCAGNTACATGATGCCAAACTATAATGTGCCGGATAGCACGATATACCATCGGCAACTATCCCTATTGCCGAAACATACACAACCAAATCAATGGTGGGGCTTTTGCCTTTAGCTCCTCACCATGATTAATTACATTATATACATCATGCAAACGGGGTCAAAACCGGGGTGTTACAAAAGGGGTCTCCATATCTTACTGTAACAAGATTCCATCATTTCCTGACATGTCATATAACAAAATTACATTATTTCTGCCCCAAAGTAAGAAGATAAAACATTGATCATAAAAAACAGTCTCATAGAATAGTTTGCGGTCAAATGCAACTCTTTTCTTATCCAAAGTTCACTTCATAATAGGTGGGCATGCCTCTAGTGGGATCTCTTTGGTTTTAGACTTCACGTGGAAGGGATCGATCCTAAGATCTCAACATACAAAGCTTTTCCAGAATCAAATCAACCTGTAGCTTTCTATGTCCCTCTAAAATCCATATGTATCCATTTCTGAGTAGGCCTGTGGTTAGATATCAACAACAATACACACTCTGGAGACTGGGTATTCATATGGTTGAGATGGATTGAATTCAATTGTGGGTAGCCTGTAACTAACCATGGAGTACTCTTTATTGATCCCGGATTAGACAACGAATGGGTGTTGCTTATTTTTCTGTTGGACAAGTCTCATGTGGGGCGCTATTTATGATGAGTTAATTGCTTAAGGAGGATTTGACCCATAATAAGAATTATCTCCAACAACATGTTCTGAAAATGAATTATGGAATCTTCCAGATCGGTGACCTAGCCAACAATTGTTGCATTTTGGACAAATCGGGGGGTCGTTCGTCATGGGGATTCGCCTTGCAAATTGACTCGATAGTAGATACATCATGTATTAGATGGAGCTATGGGTTGTGGGAATTATAATGTGGCCATCCCTTTCTCCTTATAAACTTTACCCTGAAAATATGATGTTGCTAAATGATGTGTGGGCTTGGTCGAATGTAGTTGGATGAGGGATCATATTAATGAGGCCATTTTGTTGAGTGCATAGGAGGATCATGGCTTTACTTTAATCATATTATATCTTTTTTGTGGGACACCTTGGAAGAGCGCTCCACCGTTTGGGTTACGTGATTTTATTTTGCGGGTCATAAGTTACTCATGTCATGGAGTTGTTTGACCCACTTTATGGTGGACATCTTGGTTCCTTGGAGGACTTGGCTTGTTGAAGACCCCACTTGGAAAGCGTCTTTTAGGTGGTCTTGTGGACATTTCCTTTGGAGCACACTTCTTCAAGGGGCCTTTGGAGGCCACGTGGCATCATCAACAACCTTGTTCTTTGCTTGTTGAAGCATTTTCCCCTTTGTTAGGGGCCCTGTGTATCTCATCATTGTACAAGTGGCTTTGACCACCTTTTATAATTAATGATTGTATTATTTAGAAGTTAATTGCTTGAAGTAAGGATTTTGCATTATTTTACCCCACCCTAGGCTAGATCTTAGGAAAAATATTATATTTTATTGTACATGAAGGTTAGCCTCTCCTATAAATAGAGAGGCATTTCCTCATTTCATTTCATGGTTGGACTTTGAGAATTCTCTCTCTTTTGGAGCTTCATCGATATATCTTTCTTTAGTGAACTTATGGTGTTAAGGGTTCTTTCTATGTGGTGAAAAGTATTGTCAATTCTTGAAGCTTCTTCTTCTTGGTTCTATTATTGTGCTTAAGGGTTAATTTTGGATGTTCAAGTCTTTTACAGACCTCTCATGATTGATCCAAAGAATAGTTGGAAGGAGGGCTTCCTCGGCTATTGGCTTGCACATTCTCCTTTGTTGGTTTTGGTGAGTATTTAAGACCTCATCTTAATATTCATTTGGCTCCTTGGTAAGGGTCTCTAGGTATTTATCTTATCCATAGTTGTTCTTGGGTGGCTAGAGACTTTTCCCCATTGGAGCTCCCTCTTGTAGACTTTGAAGTCCGTTGTTTATCCTTAATTGAGTGATGTGACTAGTGTGTCCCGACCCCTGACCTTAGAAGGAAATATACCAATTCTTGAAGGACCATTCTTTTTGTCCTCACTTTCCATTTGATTCACATTAACTCCATTTCCCTAGTTGGATATTTGCACTGATCTTTGGGTCACTCCATCACCTATTCAAAAAAACCTTAAATCTACATCCTTGTTTTGCTAAGTTGTGTTCTTATTTCCATAGCCTAGCAATCCTATCTAGGGAAACCCCCTCAAGTTGGAGAAGAGCCAACCTGAAGTGCATAGAGATAGTTATCATGGTGATAGTGGGTAACACCTCTCAAATTACCGTGAACTAGTAGTGATCTTTGGGGCTTTAACTATAGGTGCTAATTTGTGTGATAACATTTTTTGGCATCGTTGTCGCGGATAAAGCCCTTTTCTTGGAAATTTGAAGATCTATGGTTCTTGACATTTTGCAAGAGGTTACAATTGCAAATTCCCTTCTCACATGGCGAGTCCAGAAAGGGGCGAAGCCCTTGTCCTTGTAGATTTTGAAGATTTGTTGCTTGTAGGGTGAAGCAAGTAGCATTTGAAGGTAGTTTAAGTTCCCCTTATAGACTCCACCATTTCATGCATTTTTCAGCTTAGATACCTCAAGTTTGAAGATTGAAAGGTGATATGGCATTTTATGATGAACCATGGATGGTTAATTGGTTTGAACCATTGGATCTCGTGGTGGTCTCAAGATATCCTAATTACTTCCATGGCTAAAAGTGGAAAAGGAATAATTGGAAGAAATACGTCCCAAAATTCCGTCCACAATAATGCTATTAATCGATACCTTATATCATTCATGCGGTGTATATCAGAATTAAATGTGGTCGATGAAGATGTTCATGTTGTCTCTTGATCTGGAAAACAATGATATAGAATGGTCTGATGGGCTTCCTAAGAAAGAAATTTGTATGCTTAAAGAGTTTATCAAGGTTTTTTGTAAGAGATGGAATCATTTTTTCTTGTTCTCCATCACAGGGGATGAGGGGAGGTTGCGGTCCCTAACATAGGGGGCCTCGTCTCCAAAATTATTACAAAGATATAAATACCAACATTTTAACATAACCCCACCTCATCCTCATCCCATCATCCCATCACCATTCTAACAATGCTTGAGATTATAAGATCATCAATGATGGGGATCTTTTCTTTTTACAATACATGGATCAAGTTGACCAAACAAGGGGGGCACACTTCTTTCCCAGTAACGCCTCAGGAAAGGAAAATACAATATAGAGTATAATATAACATGAGAATAGATGATGAAGGGGGTTGCTTAGGGGTCTAAAGTCTCCCTAGGCGCCCCAATACAATAACATAATGATATGCCAATAATATCCAAGGATGCCAAGGTGAAGTGCACCCCACATGGAGGACGTCCTCACTAGGTGATGATATAACATGATAATGCCCCCCTCCCTGTGATGTGCACATGGAATATGGTCTCTAGAGCCTCAATATATCATAACATCGAACCCCAAGTCATTTCCTTGCCCACACTAGCCAAACTATTTCCTTAGAGTAGCCATGGCCACTTTTTAATGAATTAAAATGCTGATGTTTCATGCTGTAAAATAAATATGCCAATATTTCCATTTCGTTTTCCCGAATCAACAAACTGAGTATGCCAATGGATATAAAGGCCTCAAATACACTAATGATTACTACTAGCAGCCCATGAATCCATTTAGATATGCATCTAGAATCCATTTAGATATGCATCTAGAAGCCAAACCATCTCCAATAATAAAAATACGGCTCATAAAAATAATAATAATAAAAATAGCCATCAACCATCACCATTAACCATCAACTGAAGACTAGAATGATATACTGGATACATCTGGGTGACAAATGTGTAATTTCGAACAACTATAGTCACTTCTGCTTCAGGACCTGTGCGTTGACTTGGTCAAACTAGGTTGACCAAGTCAAAATAGTCAAACTTATGACTAAACTGAAACTTGAATGATCTTGCATGCATACGGGGGTGAATGATGCTCTCTTATTCATATTAATAACCAATTAAAACATGAGCAATATAACAATGGTGATCAATCATCAATCAAATAATAGATAAGCCTTTGTTAGAGTAAGTACATAGTCCTTTATGAAGCCCTTTACATATGCTCACTTACAAACTTAACCATAATGCTAGGATGGGTGAGGTGGATGAAACCAGGTTAAGAAAAAAGGTAAATGACTTGTTGACTTTAACTTTATGATCTCTAAGAGAGAAGGGGCACATGAATCCACTTAGACATATGTAGGATAGATGACACTAGGGAATGGGAGTGTCTCACACATGGATAAAGTGCCTAGAAGATTCCCACTAGACTCTAACAAGTATCCTTTAGCTCACTTGCAAACCTGATCCAGGCTCCATGAGGATCTTTTCTAGAACCATTGTGCTGAGTGCACAACTGACTGTAACTTTAAATGCGGGTTCTAGGGGACTCTTACAATTAGCAGTCCCTTACTCCATCTCACATCCACGCCCTTTTGGCCTCTATGAGGAATAACCATTACATTTGAAATTTCCTATGATGGCCAACAGTCATTTAGATTTTGCATTTGTTCCACATCTGCTTTTATTTGGCCCATTTGCATTTCATTTCTTTTTTAGCTTTTTGGCTAGCATTTCAATATATATATATATATATCACGAGTCACAATAATGCATGTAATGATGAAAGGATTACTTGCTTCGAAGATTAATGGAAAACTTCAAGGACATATGCCATCTTATATTGCACTCAAACATCCTGGGCGCATGACAAATGAGCTCCCAGGTTTGATAGCATAGCCATACACAACTTTTAGAGCCAAGACACAAACAACATGGGGTCTATCCAACATAGAGGTTCAAGTGGGGGAAAGTCTTTGATATCACAAGTCCAAGACTAAGTCAAGGGTAAAGTCTCGAAGATGGAAGCAACGGATGAGTGGAGACAATGAAAAGTGGTGCCAAGCATAGTATGGGTCTGGTTAAGTCTGCATAAAGTAGGCAATAGTACTGAGCATATGCAAAATTCTTAGCACTCAAGACCATTAATGGCTAACCTACTCGTAGAAAGTCAATAATAGCAACCATACATCATCACCATTGTACATCACCATGCCAAGTTCAAGTTACTAATATGAATAAGACAGACAAAGAATAAAATGCAACAAATATACCTGCTCAGCCATTTACTTGTTTCTGACAATAATCATAAGAAACACCTCCGACTGCATGGGGGCAAAGAAAATATACCAGCTTCTTTCTCTGCTACTTTGATAAGCGAACCATGGCTAAACCAAAATCATCTCATTGGGGTCATGCTGGGTTAAGTCCCGACAAGGGGTCCTATTGTACTACTCAGTAGGCTCTGGTTAGATCACCAAAATACTCTGCCACTAATAATCACTGATAAACTGCTCATCACTGTGAAGGACTTGCACTGAACTGGGACAAAATATGGTCTGCTACATCATGGTAGCTCAAGCTACTGTATATGTGATAACAGTCACCTACCTAGAGTGATGATTCGGAAAGGGACATTACATGGTTTGTTTTTATTAGCTGTGAATAAAGATTGATCATTATATTCAAAAGTAGCATTGCATCTATAAATTGTGTATGCGGGAATATGAGTTAGAAGACCATTTCATCTTCAAATATCCTATCTGTTATGAAAATTGTCATCATTATCAATGTTTATTTTGAGCTCTCATGCCCTCTTAAGGATTTTTGCATGTTAAAGGAACTAGAGATGTATCACCCTACTCCATGAGATGTTTCACCTCTAGTAGAAAACTATCACAGATATAGTCTTTTTGCATTCTGTTAACCCCTGAAATTGCTCTGCAACAATTTCAGGGGTTTAAGGACCATCGACTAGTTGAGTTATGTTGTGGATTTGTTTGTGATGGGAATTCCAACTATCAAGTGATTGTCTATTGTTTTCTTCCAATCTTTCTCATCAAACATGAACTCTCCCATATCAATCAAACGAAGTTGTGATAAGTGATTAGTCACTAAGGATAAAGTTGTGGAGGATGGAGGGTTTGATCAAGTGATATGTTGTCTTGCACAAGCAACTGTTGAGTTGTTTTTTGAGTTATTACACAATGGGCCTGAACGAAATGTATCTATCTACAGGAAGTTTAGTCGAGAGAAAAATGCCATACTGCTCCTTGTAACTATGCAAAATGGTACTGTCACAGAATCAACAAAAAAAGGCACAAGCAATTCTGGAGGAGCTTTGAGACGATCATGATAATATACTGCAAATGGATGCTACTATGCTGGAGAAGAAACTTCATCTGAATTGGAACTTGCAAGGAGGATGGGGTCTCTAAATAAAACCATAAAAGGTGATCAGTTAGAAGTGAAGTTTTTAACTGATGCTCTGTCATTCAAGAAGACGATAAAGGTGGTGATGATGGATTGATATTATACAGAGCAT
The DNA here is from genome assembly GCA_001517045.1 of Pseudotsuga menziesii. NCBI lineage: Eukaryota > Viridiplantae > Streptophyta > Pinopsida > Pinales > Pinaceae > Pseudotsuga > Pseudotsuga menziesii. The sequence continues at coordinate 158,894 of LPNX011174439.1, read as the reverse complement.
CCTTTGAAGAGTTTGAAGACAGTGAGTGCTATTTTCTAAGGAAATTGGTTTCTCATATCCCTTGGGCTTGACGCTAATACACGCGGTGTTTTCAACTACCCTTTGCTTCATTGTTATCAAAGTTCTGAAGCTGGTTAAGCCTCAAGATGGAATGATTCCTGAAATATATGTCAACAGTTTTTCCCATTGGATCAATGTTTGCCTTGATGCTATGGCTCGGCAATACAACTTGTATATTTCTGTAGCATTTGCACAAAAGTTGAAATCCATCATGCCTGTGGCCGTGTTCTAGTTGGGAGCAGCGACAGGGCTTTAGCTGCTGCTTGAGAAGTTGAAATATGCGATTGTGAACCATTTCTAGATGGACGATTCTTTTTACAGGTTGAAGGACGTCGTCGTTTCCGTATTATTAGATGTTGGTGAATTAAATTTTCAATTAAGTTTTGCGTACAGAACTAGCAGACAGATCCAAGAACAGAGTCCGACACTTCATGACTGGTAATTGAGGTCGTGCCTGCAAGAAAGTCATTTGATTGTTGAACATGCCCTTCCAAAGAAAATTTCATAATAAAAAAATAATAATTACAGTCATATCATTCCGTGACAGTCCAATTTGAGTTCCTATGCATAAGACGCATATGTGCAAGCTGGCAGTAGACGAGATAGCACAAGTGTGAGATTTGACTGCATGGTATAACGCCCAATTTACATAACAGTGCATGTATACTCTCCTTGTCAACACAGTAGTTAAAAAGGGCAAATCAAATTTGTGCATAGGTAGTGCATGTTAAAATTAGGGTTTTAAAACAAAAATTTAACAAATCCATAAATACTCAGTAAAAAATACTACTGAAAAATCAGAGGCAGAAGGACAACAACAGAAATAAAATAATCTAATAACAAAAAAAACAAAAATTAGAACTGATAATCTTACTTGAAGAGGAGAACCTTCCTTATACTTACAGTTAATTTTCAGATCAGATCTTGCCTCTCAGAGGCAAGTCAATAAATGGAAAAAATTATTTGCCCTTACCTGAGGGTATGAACATACCTGAGAGAGAGAAACAAGTGTTGAAGAATAGGGTAAGACAGGAATAGTAGTAGGTACAGTAGCTAAATGAGGGTACGACACATCTAAGATCAGATTCAAAACATCAACTGAGGCAGCCAACAAATGTTACAAACCCAAGTGACCCCTTTTCCAATCAACGCTAAACAAGAAAACCAAACACTGCCCCAAAACAATCCTCAAACAGTGGGCGACAGCCTCAGATCAGACTTAAGCAGCAGATGGTAGCCCCAAACAGTCAATGCTGAGCAAGGAGAACACAATCCAGCCCTCAAGCAGACCTCAAACTGTGGGCGGCAGCATCAGAAAATTACCACAGCCCCAAAACAGACCCTAGACACCAAGCGACAGCCTCAGGAAATTGTCACAGCTTCAAAACAGACTTTAGACACCAAGAGGAAGCCTCAGGAAATTTCAACAGTCTCATAATAGACTTTAACAACATATGGCAGCCACAGGAAGTCACGGTTCACAGGTGTGGAAGGACAGAGGAGTAAACAGTTGATAGAAACCTCAATGCTGAGAAGAAGAGCCCAAGACAAGTGAACGCCCAAGCAAAGAAGCCTAGAAAACCCTTGATGTCACCCAAAACAAATGTGTTGAAAGCCCTGGATCAGTTGTCTAAAAAATCAGAGCTGAGTTATCTCTTTTTGATGATTTTCTCCAAGAAAGGCTAGGCTTGAATTTATAATCTCTCAATGACCCCTAGAAGGTTCCACCTTCTATTTGGTCATTGACTTTAGGTTTACTCAATAAGGTCAAGACGTCATACACTTTAAGAGGGTTACCAAATATAAAAATATAATTTAATGTTAAGACATCTTAGGAGAGGGTACCAAGGACATGGCAAAGGGTTAAGTTACCACACCCAAAGCGGGTGCTTTCACATAACCATGGAGGGGTCAACACAAGACTAACCATAAGTCAACAAGAGGGCCAACTACAAGGTGGGGAAAACAACCCTTCTAACCACAAGTCAACAAAAGGTGTAACAACAAAGAGGGGAAACAACCCTTTTATCTCTCTTTCTCAATGTATGTGGTCCACAAGTGTCCCATACAATAACTGGAAGTTTATCATCCCCATATAAGGAAGGTTCACACTAGATGATGTGATCGTCTGGTCCTCATAACTGCTCCTAAGGTCTGTTGATTTTTCTGAACAGCATCGAGAGCCCTTCTCTTAGGAGAATGGGACCACCTAGTCCGGGACCACGGTGAAGACTCAACCCAGTGTTGAGTGACCATTCTGTTGAATGGTAGATATCTAGTCTGGGACCATGATATAGACCCAGCTCTGCCCTGGGTAGACTCAACCTTGTGTTGAGTAGACATCTGGTCTGGGACCACGATGTAGACTAGTCTAGGACTGGTAGACTCAACTTAGTTCTGAGTAGCCATTCTCTTGGAGAATGAAGACACTGTAAGCCCTAGACTGGGTCTGGGCATGTGTGGCACTCTGACCCTTGATCTATGGGCTTGGTGTGCTTCTTCAAGGATTAGCTACCCTTGGTTAAGTTACCCTAGTACCAGATCTAGGTGTCACAAAGAGTGTGAGATAAAAGCATTAGTAACTCTCTTGTTTTATGATGATGTACTTTTGGAATTAAAAGGACCACAGGGGCACTTGGAAAAAGGCTAAAGTCAAAAGTAAAACAAACATAAGTACTTTTGACCACAGGAAAAGGACCACAGGGGCACTTGAAAAGGATCACAGGTGAAAATAAAAATACATAAATATTTTTGGATCTTAAGAAAAAGGACCACAGGTGAAAGTCAAAATAAATAAGGACTTTTGGTAAAAGTCAAAAATAAATAAAAGACCTTTTTGGCAAGAAGGTAAAAGTGAAATTAGGAAAAGATTAAAATATTATTATTTTATATTTTCTAATTTTGGTTCACTTACAGGTGAGTCAAGGCTATAAAAGAAGATCAAGTCTTCTCATTATCACACATTTGCTCTCACAGGTACAGCTACTCTAACAAAAGATTGTACAGGTGATTGAAGAAGAAGTTGGATGTGATGCCCTAGCATGGATAACTGTAGCTAGGGCATTCACACTTATTCTCTAAACCCTAAGCTAGGGTTTCTACAACTGCAAAGGTTCTTTAGTTTTGTGAGTTAAGGGTTTTGTCTTACCTCATTCTCCCTTCACGACTGACCTCCTTCTTCTTTCAGGTAGCATCTACAGCAGCTGCAATTATGAGTTATGGTTTTCTGCAAAACGCCACGTCACCTCCAGATCTCTGCTAAGGATGCCCTAACTGCTCAATGGCAGGGTTCCTTCATCGTCCACGGGTATCCTACCTTTGTTAACCAACTACCTACAACTTTTCTCGGGCTGGCCCACTTCACTGCCGGCAACCTTCCTCATTCACAGCTAGTCCTGGAGGGCTTGGAAAGAAATCCCTAAGCTTTCGGAAGCATCAGGCTGCCCTACGGGCATCTTCTTGAGGGTTCGGGCAGTAACCCTCAGTGCTTGTCAACCTTCAGATTAGATAGTTGAGGCCCAGATCGAATCCAGAACCAAGTCTGGGTAGCCGCGAATTTACCTTGGGCAGGCTGAGGAGCAGTGACGTGGGCTACGGGCAGGCAGAAAATTTTCGGGCAGACTTGGGAAGAGGAACAGTCACGGGCAGTGACTGGAAAATTCGAGCAGCCTGTTTTGTAATTTGGGCAAGCCCTAATTTTGTTTGTGGGCAGATCTGAGATTGTTTTTTTTGGGACAGACTGTTTTGGATAGTCCTTGTAAATTTCTGAGCAGGCCCTAATTTCACCTTGGTCAAATCTGATAAAATCTGGGCAACTAAAAGCTGATTTTCAGGCAGCCTATGTGTTTTCTGGGCAGTCTGGTTTTTGTTCCTGTACAAGCCCTAACTTGTCCAAAACAGATCTATTGACAGTGTTTGACTAATTATGGGCAGATCTGAGGAAGAGTACCTAGGGTTTTGAAACCCTTACTCTGAATTTTACTGAAGAATTTTTGTAACTATGGAAAAACCCAGATTTGGGTTTGAGGAACTTTTTGAAGAATTTCCAAAGTCATCTCATTCATGAGATGAGCTACTAATGCTTTTGGGGTTTATCCTTTGAAGGTTTCCCTAGTGAAAAATCTTGTGTCCATTTTGTTGATGTGATGAATGTGTTTTTTACTGCACTTGTTATTTGTTTTAAGTTTATCTTCAAATTTTAAAGTTATATGCTAATGCTAAAATTCAACATGGTATCATAGCTTAGCATGTGAAAACACAGTAAAGGGACACTGCTGTTGTTTTTCACTAGATCTTGGAATAAGATTTGCAGATCTAACATTTTGGACAAGTGACAGAGATGGTCATCAATGGGTTCAAACCGGAAGAAAAGCTCTATGGTTCAACAAACTTCAATTCCTGGAAGGCCAGGTTGACAACCATTCTAGATGAGAATGACTTGGATGACATTGTTCTTAATGTCACAGAAGAGCCAACTACAAATGCTCGTAGGCTTTCCTACAAGAGGAAGCAAGGTAAGGCTAGAAGAGTCATTTATGATTCTATCAGAGAAGAATTGATGCTTAACATCACATCCTTGAAGACTGCTAAAGAATGCTATGATACGTTGGTAAACCTCTATGAAAAGAAGGCTCCCAGTCAAAAGAGAGTCTTGAAGAAGAGGTTACAAACTTTGAAGCTGAACAAAGATGAAAGTGTTGGTTCCTTCTTCACCAAGATCAAACAGGTAAGAGATCAACTCCTTGCTATTGGTGTTACTGTTGATGATGATGATCTTGTACAAACAGTGGTTGATGGTCTCCCAAGCTCTTGGGAAACCTTCATGGCTTCCGTCTGTGGACGAGAAAATCAGCCAACCTTTGAAAGGCTTTGGCATGATTGCATACAAGAAGAAGGAAGGAACACTAACAAGGTAATCAAGCAAGATAACCTTGCACTTGTAGCAAAGACCAAAAGGTTCAAGAAACCTTTTCCTCAGCAAAAAAAAAGGATGAAACCTCAGGGTAAGTTTTCTGACATGTCTAAGATTGAATGTTATACTTGTCACAAGTTTGGACATTATGCTAGAGACTGCAGGCAGAACAAGAAGAAACCCAAGAGAAGGTTTCAACTTTCAAGCATCTGCAGCAGAAGCAGAGGAAGAAGAAGATGAAGATCCAAAGAAGAAGAAGAAAACGAAGGCTAATAAATTTGATGAGCCTACAAGAGAGTACTATTTGATTTCTGCTCTAACTGGTTCTTTCTCAGCTTGCTCCACTTCTTGGTTGGTGGACAGTGGTGCCTCTAGGCACATGACAGGTAACCATGGTACCCTCACTAGTTACAGAAAGAAGAAGTTCACCACTCAGGTAGAACTTGGAGATGACTCCACTTACAAGATTGAAGGAGTTGGCTCAACCCCACTTCAACTTAACTCAGGTATGGTTCTTCATATTGATGATGTCTTATATGTTCCTGGTTTAAAGAAGAATCTTCTAGTTGTTGCTAGCTTAGAGGACAAGGGCTTCAAAGTACTCTTTATGGACAAGAAAGTCCTTCTATGGGAAAAGGATGAAAACCTAAGCTCAGCAGTACAAATTACGGTTCAAGAGGGAGGCCTTTACAAGGTTTCCAAGGATCCCACCCATGCAGTGGATCCATGCGAGCTGTGGCATAAAATATTTGAACACCTTCATTGCACAACACTTCCAGGTTCACAGAAGATAGTCAGCAGAGATGTGGCCATCCACAAGAAAGCTGTGCATCAAACACAAGAGCTTTCAAAAGAAGATGAAGTACCTCCACTAGAGTTTCCAGTTTCGGAAACTCAGAGGAAGGAAGAGGAATTTGAGGATCAAATTCCAGATGTTTCTGAGAACACTGAAAATCCATTCAAAGAACTACTTAAAGTTCCTCCGTACAAAAGGATATCAGCTTGGTATCAAGAAATGGTACAAGAAGGCAAGAAGCATAAAGCTCCTCTCAGGATTTCTAGAGAAAGACTACAGAAATACTCGGGCCTTATGGGTCAACTTGACAGTACAGAACCTCCTTCATGCAAAGAAGCGACAAGTCAACAGATATGGGTTGATGCCATGATTGAAGAGTACAGTTCAATCATGAAGAATGATGTGTGGGAAGTTGTTATCAGACCAACAGGAAAGTTAGTAATGACAATTGCTCCTATTGACAAGTATACTACCTTTAGAACCATCATTTTACTTGTTGCATTATTTGGATGGAAGTTACATTAGACAGATGTAAAGACAGTTCTCCTCAATGGAAATATTGAGGTGGAAACTTATGTTGAACAACCTGAAGGCTTTGTGAAGAAAGCCTTGTATGCTCCAAGAAGTTGGTATGCGAGGATGGATGGATTGCTCCATGGCTTGGGGTTTTCCAAAAGTACAGCTAAGTATAACTTATACTTTGAGGTTGTTCATTATCATGTCTTGATACTTGTTCTACATGTAGATGACTTGTTCCTTACAGGTACTGAACAATTGATAGAACAGTGTAAGAGGGAGCTTACCTCTGAATTCAAGATGAAAGATCTTGAATTAGTGCATTACTTCCTTGGCTTAGAAGAATGGCAAAAGCCAGGCAATATCTTCCTGACACAAGGAAAGTGTGCAGGAGACATCTTGCAAAGATTTGAGATGCAGGATTGCAAGTCTATGGGCGTACCCATGACCATCAACTTAACAAAGTTGGGTGACTCAGCTACCAGTTCACAAAGTATGGACTCTACTCTATATAGACAACCTTTTGGATCCTGGATGGACCTCGTGCATACGAGACCAGACACTGAGAATGCTTATGGGCTCAAGGTTACTTCCAACAGTGGAGTAATGTTATCCAGATATACTGATTCAAATTGGACTGGCAGTACAGTTGACCAGAAAAGTACCTTTGGTTATTGCTTCAGTATGGGATCAACAATGATCTCTTGGGCCAGCAGGAAGTAGGATTCCATATCTCAGAGTACAACTGAGGCAGGCCGCAGAGTATATTTCTGTAAGAGATGCCTGCAAGGAAGCAGGTTGGCTCAAAAATTTGATATCTAATCTGTTCAGGGTAAAGCTTGACTCGACGATCATCCAGTGCGATAATCAAAGTTGCATAAATCTTTTGGAGAACTCAGTATTTCATGTTAGATTGAAGCACATTGAAATGAGGTATCATTTTATTAGAGACCTAGTGCAGAGAGGTGCTCTGAAGTTGTAGTACATTTGGACAGATGAACAGATTGCAGATATCTTGACCAAGCCTCTAACAACATCAAAGTTCGTGTACTTTCGTGACAAGCTTGGTATGGCAGAGAATGCCTCTCTCGCTGAGAGGGAGTGTTGATTTTTCTGAGCAGCATCGAGAGCCCTTCTCTTAGGAGAATGGGACCACCTGGTCCGGGACCACGGTGAAGACTCAACCCAGTGTTGAGTGACCATTCTGTTGAATGGTAGATATCTGGTCTAGGACAATGATATAGACCCAGCTCTGCCCTGGGTAGACTCAACCTTGTGTTGAGTAGACATCTGGTCCGGGACCACGATGTAGACTAGTCTAGGACTGGTAGACTCAGCTTAGTTCTGAGTATCCATTCCCTTGGAGAATGAAGACACTGTAAGCCCTAAACTGGGTCTAGGCATGTGTGGCACTCTGACCCTTGATCTATGGGCTTGGTGTGCTTCTCCAAGGATTAGCTACCCTTGGTTAAGTTACCCTAGTACCAGTTCTAGGTGTCACACAGAGTGTGAGATAAAAGCATTAGTAACTCTCTTGGTTTATGATGATGTACTTTTGGAATTAAAAGGACCACAGGGGCACTTGGAAAAAGGCTAAAGTCAAAAGTAAAAAATACATAAGTACTTTTTGACCACAGGAAAAGGACCACAAGGGCACTTGAAAAGGACCACAGGTGAAAATAAAAATACATAAGTATTTTTGGATCTCAAGAAAAAGGACCATAGGTGAAAGTCAAAATAAATAAGGACTTTTGGTAAAAGTAAAAAATAAATAAAAGACCTTTTTGGTAAGAAGGTAAAAGTGAAATTAGGAAAAGATTTAAATATTATTATTTTATCTTTTCTAATTTTGGTTCACTTACAGGTGAGTCAAGGCTATAAAAGAAGATCAAGTCTTCTCATTATCACACACTTGCTCTCACATGTACAACTACTCCAACAAAAGATTGTACAGGTGACTGAAGAAGAAGAAGTTGGATGTGATGCTCTAGCATGGATAAGTCTAGCTAGGGCATTCACACTTATTCTCTAAACCCTAAGCTAGGGTTTCTACAACCGCAAAGGTTCTTCGGTTTTGTGAGTTAAGGGTTTTACCTTACCTCATTCTCCCTTCATGGCTGACCTCCTTCTTCTTCCAAGAAGCATCTGTAGCATCTGTAATTATGAGTTAGGGTTTTCTGCAAAACCCCACGTCAACTCCACATCTCTGCTACAGATGCCCTAACTACTCAAGGGCAGGGTTCCTTCATCCTCCAGGGGTAGGATACCTCTGTCAACCAGCTTCCTGCAACTTTTCTCGGGCTGGCCCACTTCACTGTCAGTAGCCTTCCTCATTCACAGCTAGCCTCGGAGGGCTTGGAAAGGCATCCTTAAGCCTTCGGCAACATCAGGCTGCCCTACGGGCATCTTCCTAAGGGTTCGGGCAGTAACCCTCACTGGCTGTTAGCCTTTAGATCAAACAGCCGAGGCCCATATCTAATCCAAACCCAAGTCTGGGCAGCCATGGATTTACCTCGGGCAGGCTGAGTAGCAGTCATGTGGGCTACGGGCAGGCAGAAAATTTTCAAGCAGACACTGATCATTTTTCGAGCAGACCTGGGAAAGAGGAACAGTCACGAGCAGTGACTGAAAAATTCGGGCAACCTATTTCAAAATTTCAGGCAGCCTGTTTTGTAATTTGGGCAGGCCCTAATTTTGTTTGTGGGCAGATCTGAGATTGTTTTTTTTTGGGACAGACTGTTTTGGACAGTCTCTATAAATTCTTAGCAGGCCCTAATTTCAGTTTGGTCAAATTTTATAAAATTTGGGCAGCTAAAAGCTGATTTTCGGGCAGCCCGTGTGTTTTCTGGGATGTCTGGTTTTTGTTCCTGTACAAGCCCTAACTTGTCCAAAACATATCTGTTGACAGTGTTTGACTAATTATGGGAAGATTCAAGAAAGATTACCTAGGGTTTTGAAACCCTTACTCCGAATTTTACTGAAGAATTTTTGTAAATGTGGAAAAACCCAGATTTGCATTTGAGGAACTTTTTGAAGAATTTCCTAAGTCATCTCATTCACGAGATGAGTTACTAATGCTTTTGGGGTTTTTATCCTTTGAAGGTTTCTCCAGTGAAAAATCTTGTGTCCATTGTGCTGATGTGATGAATGTGTTTTTTACTGCACTTATTATTTGTTTAAGTTTATCTGCAAATTTTAAAGTTATATGCTAATGCTAAAATTTAACAAGATCAAATGCTAATGACTTCATCAAGGGGTGGCTAGCTCCTTGAGGAAACAACCTAACTCAGCCATATCAAAGATCTAGGAGAGAAAGACATCACACATCATCATCTTGGTTAACTGACCAGGTACCCTAGGGATCAGCTAGGGGCCCTAGATAACTGCTAGGGACTTATCTGACTTGATCCTAGACCATGTAGCCTAGATAAGTGCTAGGAGTATGCACTGCTTGGTCCCATACCAAGAATCTCTCTAGTGTAACTAACCAGAAAGGTGATCAGCTAGGGGATTTTTCCATGGCTCTAAACTACTTGGTCCTAGACCAAGATCCCTAGATAACTGCTAGGGGCCCTAGATACTTGCTAGGGACTTAAATTTCCTGGTTAACTGATCAAGAACCCCGGTTAAGTGACCAGGAACCCTAGTTAACTGACTAGGGTGCCATCCTCCCAGAGAATGGCTCTTGCAACTGCATTATCTTTAACAGTGCATGCTGAGTATATGCATAATTTAAGAAGAGAAAAGCCAAATCAAATTAGCTGCTTTTCAACACTGATTTTTAATCGTATCAGATATGATTAGAGGGGCAAAAAAGTGTGCTAACACATTCCTATCTCTAGGCTCATCACCTTTTACTTCCAACCTTTCAATGGATTTGGTCACAAGAGGCATCATGAATAAATCTCCAATGCTATGTTAGTCAACAATATAGATTCCGAGGCACACAATTAATGGACAGAAGGAATCTCATTATCCACTTCTTCTTGGCCTTGGATGTCAAGAGAGATGATGGTTGACAACATTTTTGGTTTAAGGTGGATACCCTTCAAATCCTTGATCATTTTTTTCTTTTGGTTGCATCTCTTTTAGTGCTTATTATGTTTTTTTTTAATCTCTTGCAGTATTCTCTAAGATGCGTTAGCACTCCCAGTCTTTTGACAATGCCATTGGCCAATTATGGCCACTAGTAGACATAATATTTAAATTTAAATTTACGCTTTGATAACCATTTTGACTTGTCTTTCCTAACCTGTAACAAGGACTGTTAGATAAGTTAAACCAAATACCTACTATAAAGTAAAACAAAAAGTAAAACAAAACAAAATATGAGGCAAAAGGAAGGAAGAGGTCATCGAGGTAGAAGAGAATGGAAATGAGGATAGCAGAAGAGGGAGATTGGTAAATAGGATTGATATGAATCCTATGATTTCTTTGGGAATATTTTTCTTGCTTGATTGAACTTGACAAAGAATTTGAAATGCACAGTTGAGCTTTCTTGCTTATTTAACAGTGGGTGATAAAAATAATATTTGCAGTTGTCCTAGTAGTGGATTTTGGATTGGGATGTCCATAAATTTATAAATCTTCCTTGAAAGCAATTTTTTAGTATTTAAAAACTCAAGGACACATTCAAAATAAATGGGATGAAGATAGTCTTTTACAACCCAGAACTTGGGTTATCCTTGATGTTTTGTAAAATATCTTGCCCCAACTAACCTAAGATTTCCTAACATGTGAAAGAAGTGAATCCACATTGAGCACGTCTTGAGTTCTCTAGTATAGTTCAATATTGAGGTTCAATTTGTGAATGTTGTGTTTCGAGCACCCACATTGAGCACCTTCCAACAGTTGAGTTTCTTAACCTGAACCTGTAGATGAGTTCTAAAAATGCTAACCTTGAAACTCTTTTGCTTTTTGTATATTTATTTGACCTTTATGTTGTTATTTTGTAGCATAGTGAAATTGTTCTCTGTAGTACGAACATAGAAACAATTTTGATGAACAAAAAAGGAAAGTTTCGTATTTTTCTCCACTCTATACCTAAGATAAGCCATGATGTCAGAAGAATTTATCTTGTCAGCTGACAGTGGAAGTGTTTTTGGTTATCCCACTGGCCACGTTTGATGCTAGAATGCATTGGTATTTAAATTAAAATTAAATTTGGAGCAACTGCCCTCATCTGCATTTGTAGTGGTTAATCTAGTAAAATTCTGACTCTGTTACGGCTTTAAAGTACCTGCGAGTCTTACTGAGTCGAACCTCAAAGCGAGTAACCATTGCATACTCGGTGCAGATTCGGCATACTCGGCACAGACTCGTCTACTTGCCAAGACTCGTGTGTACTTGGCACAGACTCGGTCGGACTCGCCTGAACTCGCCTGGATGCACAAAAGAGACCCCATGGAATTGACAAGAGACTTTAAACGTTTTTATTGTTTGCTTGAGTTTTGGAGGTGTGTTTTTGGAGGGAAAAACAATGTGAATAGAGGTTATAAACACATCTCATTCATCAATTACAAAGACTCATTTACCATATTATTGCATAGATTGTAAATTTAATATGTGCAATTTGTAGCGCTTCAAGTTGGGCAGTTGGCTGGTTTATTCATTTGGATCCACTTTCTAACAACTTTGAAATTTTTGGAATCGGGATCAACTGTCCATTTATATCTCTGATAAGATTCAAATGAAATTACTTCACTCAAAATTAAGGTTCAAAGGAAATGACTTCACAGTTCTAATCATCTAATAGGTTTTCTATTTTCTAAAGAGGAGAATTGTTCATGAACACAATTGATTTGTTGTTTTGTTGTTGTTGTTAGTGTTATTTTCCATGAATTATAGTTTTGTAGGTGTTTTAAATGGTAAACATGACGATCTACCTTAGCAGTCTTTTTAGATGGTTGGAGGAATTGATGAAGTGACAACAAAGGTAGAGAAAATGACTAGGGAGTCAGCAATAGCATCATAATTATTGAGTTTTGCTCTCTTTGTTGAGTATGGCTTGCCTCTTGGGAATAAAAATCACCATTATTGAGTTTCAGGACACAAAAAAGAGGTAGATATGGTAGTTTCATGAATTATTGCATAGATGGTAGATTTTTTCCTATTTGCTGAGTCTTGCCGAGTGACGAGTCACATGCCAGCCTTGTCTTTGCCGAGTCCAAGTCGTGCAACATTGTTTTAAACCTTTTTATTTGGTTTGATTATGGTTGTGATATGTAAAAGACACTGCTTTAGGGGAAACTATCTGGTTCAGTTCCAAATCTGCTAGGATATCCAAAGTAGTAAAACAGCCTGAAAATGGTTTTTCTTCCACAACTGCGGCATATAGGTTGAGTACAACTAAATTCAAAACCAAAATGCACTGTAGTATGAAGATCTTCTTTACATGGATTTGATTTTGACAGAATTTGACTTTGAGCTTGTCAGTCTTGTAGATATACCATGTGATGTCTGCACAACACTATCTGAATTTTTAGTTGAATTGTGAGTAATGGAAGATATATTGCTAATACCTGAATAATTACTAAAAGCGAATCATTAAGCCTTTTTTCCTTCTCAATGCAGGTAGTGTCAGTAACATTCATTGATGGTGGTAAGGGATTCAATGTCATTCCAAACAAAGTGAGATTTGGAGGCACGTTTCGGAGCCTTACATCTGATGGACTTGCTAAGCTAAGGAGAAGAATCAAAGAGGCAAGTTTATCTTCTCTGCAGGATAAGATGAACCTTGATCTTACATACCTAATCAGTGTTTTTTTATAAGGAACTGTTGATGGATAAAAATGCGAAAGACTATATAACCTACTGATACCATGTGTATGGTTTCTTTCAGATTATAGAGAAGCAGGCTGCTGTAAATGGGTGCACAGCATTTATTGATTTTAAAGAAGAAGAACTCCCTGAATATCCTCCTACTTTCAATGATGAAAGGTTGCATTCTCATGTTCAAAAGGTTGGAGAAACCTTGCTTGGGGCTCGTTATGTGAAGTATGTAGGTCAGAAAATGGGAGCAGAGGATTTTGCCTTTTATTCACAGATAATACCAGGTGCTTTATTTTGGATTGGTATGAGAAATGAGAAAATTGGCTCAATCCATTCGGGGCACTCTCCGCATTTCTTCTTAGATGAAAATGTGCTTCCTCTTGGAGCCGCTTTACATGTATCAATTGCAAAAATGTATTTGGACCATGGCAGACCTCTGAGCAAGGACTAATCATGAATTTTCCTTTTTCTTAATTATGCTGCTCAAAATCAATTTCAATAGTGAAATGGAACTTCCAGTAAACAAACATTCTCAAGTTTACTTTTCAGTGATGTATAATAAGACAGAATAAATTTGAGTTGTAGGGATTGTTTTACTATATTTTTATGTCCCTGCCTGGACAGGTATATATACTTTTTGTTTGATAGTCAACTTGAGTTGACTTTGTATTACTTGGCAATCGGTTCAAAATTTAGTAGGTTCAAAATTCAAGTGTTTCAAAAGTAGATTATTAAATCAAATATTTGAAAAATAAAAATATTTTCTATATTTTTTAAATTTTGTTAACTTTTTATTTTGATTGATTGAGAAGGCTTTGGATTTGACATAAATCCCCGCAGGAGCATTTAGAATTGTCAATATATATATATATATATTGTCACTTTACCATGGCTGTACACCATTTTACAGTGGAGAAGTACAGGGAGAAATATCAGGTCAAGCTGCATGATCCTTTCATGCACTTGCAAGGACTCCAAAAATTGCAATAATTTGCATAATCCTAATCAGAATGGGGCGTTTGTTTGCAGAAAATTCAAGGAGGATCTACTGGGTTGGTTATGAGTGCACCATGGAAGATTCCTTTGAGGATCAATTGGCTGTTGACATAATTCCATCCTTCAATCACCGATTCACCGATGGTAAGTACCATGAATTCAATACTAAGATCCACCTACACCCTTGTTTGTCTAAAATTAGAGAATCTATTCTGATAATGGATGCGAATGTGTTTTCATAAATAATTCTTAAGTTTCAACATGTTTTTCAGGGTTTTGGATCCAATTGTTTTTGGAGATAATCCACGAGAAATGCGTGAACGAGTGGGATCACTCTTACCATCCATTTCCTCCGCACTATCCACTAAAATTTGGGGATCGTTTGACTATATAGGCATCAATCACTATACAACCCTATACACAACAAACAGTCCTACCCGTTCCCTAGACAACACACAACATCTCTATCTAGATTCCATGGTTTATCTTGGTGGAGCATTCATAGGAGGCCACCTCAAAACCTTCCACTAGAGTTAAAACTAAACTATGGTTCATTTCACCTAATTTTACCTACTTTACTCAACTTAGCCTCTAAAAACTTCTTCCTTGAATTAAGGGATTTGGTCCTTTTCTTGGAGTTCCTCCTTATTTCATGGGTAATGTCCCCTTTATTCTTGGGTTCTTGAAGGTAATCGCACTTATGAGCCAATTGTGCATGAATTAAGCCTTAAGTTGGATTATCATAGGTCTAGTAGTGCTATTATTAGTGAGGTAGTTCTTAATTAAACCTTAGTTTAGCATGTTATTTTTGAATGACCTACTTGTAACCATTATTCATTATTCTTTTGTGAATAGAGTGTTGGGAGTAATTCTTTGCAACAACTTCTTTCTTTTTTGTTCACTTGTTGAATTCCTTGTTTGTATTGCTTTCAATTCAGGTTATAGATCTCTCACAGGATTCAAGAATTCTACATGGTATCAGAGCTCTGGTGTTAGGTTCAATTCCCCCAAGTTAAGTCAGAGGGGGGTGTTGGAGTGTTGGTTGAATAACCGTCGTACCTCGAAATATAATGTGGACTAATCGCCACACTGGGATCCTTGGACTATGTTCTTGGTTTCAGATGTTTACCAACATTTGCAAGTATTGGTGTAACAACAAACCTTACATGGTATCAGAGCTCAAGTACCGGGTTCAATTCCCTCAAGTTACGTCAGAGGGCGTTGTTGGAGTATTTGTTGAATAACTGTCACACCTCAAAATATAATGTGGACTAACCACCACACTAGGGTCATGGGACTATGTGCTTGGCTTCAAATGTTTACCAACATTGGTAGGCTTTGGTGTAGTTGTTGAAGATCTCAATAATATCTCTTCACTTTCCTTAGGTAAAATTTCTGATTTAGGTGATGAAGATGATGCTACTAACAATGATATACATGATGATAGTAATGAACAAGTTGCAGATTTGACAGTGAAGCCACTTTTCGCAAGACAAACTCAACAGGTTGCAAGTAACCTAGTTAGGGATCCATAAGCTACAAAAAGGATAATCTCAAAGTTCAAGGATGCTCCACATGCATTTGTTACTACAAAGACCTTTTCTGCCCTTATATTGTTACATAACCATTGTTGCAACCCTACAATCATATACAGAAGATGCAAGGGACCCATATTGGCCTGCTTCCATAGATGATGAGATCAAGACCTTGATCCAAACTTAGGAGATGTACCTCTACTTCCAAAGAAGAATCTTGTACCTACTGACATATACATCAAGTCCTTCACTGAGAAGAAGTTCTCAGACTTATAGGCTAACTTAGGACTAGTGGAGACATTTGGATAGACATTCACAATCTACTTAGCATTTTTTCCTTTTGTGAGGAGGGGAATTTCCTGTTACAGCTGATTTTACCACACATGGTAGATCACATATTTATGGCCTTTCTTATCCCTCTGCAAACTCTTTGGACCCCATGGACTATTTTTGTACCGTTGATGTTTCCATGATCATCCCTAAAAACACCTGTTATTTGCTATACGCGACTTTTAAACCCTTTCTCACGTATATACGCGGATATGACCCTTAAACCCGCGTACATAGGGATGTGTGCAAAAGGCCAAAGATTTTTGGAGTTTTCCTTGATGTGGATCCGAGTCAGTTGTCTCTTGGCCTTCCATATGTCTTGAGATCGCTCGGATTTGACCTTCCATTACCCCATTGAAGCACTATATAAGGAACCCTTTGGATACATTGAAAGGAGAGGAATTGAAGAGCAAGAAAACTATAGTCCATTGTTTCCGTAGCTTATACTTGAGTTTGCATCCCTTTGTTCCTTGGGGCACTTGGTGTTCTTCCCAAGCTTGCCTTTGCTTATGAGCTTACTATCGAGAGATGGAGGATTGAGGTGGTGGAGGCCCAGGTGGAGGACTCAGTTTCTCCGGTTTGCAGACGTGTCGACAGAGGTTGTCATTCTTGTAATTTATGATTTATATTAATAGAAATATCTTTTCCTATCCAATGATGTGCATTTAACTGAATATTGAATCCATGGATGCTTTTAATTGCTTATACATTATTGATTATATATATTAGAGTAGGTCTAACACCATTATATAGCATGCTTGTCTTGTTTGCTGATTGTTGAGAGAGCAAATTGTTAACACAAGCGGGATTGGAAAAGCTCAACGGGGTTCAACATCAAGCATCCAAAATAAAGTATGTTTTAAGATTCTTTAGTGTTAGATGTTTGATTTCTCTTGCATATTGGGAAGGGATTGATTTCTGCGGTTACTCTGTCTGTTTTGGTACACCCCAAGCCATAGAAAGTTTTCTCCATAACAGAATTGGCGACTCCGCTGGGGAGTTCCTAGTCATTTCCTTTGGGGGTTTTATTGGCATTCAATGTTCTTGAATTACTCTAATTTCTCTGTTTCTGAGTCGGGTCTGGGGGCATGTTTTCCTAGTAGCGTCTGATAGGAGTAAATTTTCTCTCAGCTTGTCTATTTGCCTTCTTTTTTTTATCTCTTTTTCTTCCTATACGCGGGTTTTGCCTTCACAGTCGCGTGTACACGCGGGTTTTCCTGGAATAGCCGCGTATATACATGGATTTTCTGCAAACAGTCGCGTATGCCCTGAGTTTTGTTTTTTTGGGGAAGATTAAGTGTTGTTGGGTGAGTTTGGATGATCGCTGAGTCTTCTTGGATGCTTATGGAGTCTGTATACATCCCTGTTTCTGACCAGAGACGCTTTTTAGTTTAAAATTTTTGAAAATGTTTTTGTCATTTCATTTTCTATTTTTTGTTTTGGAATTAGTGCATTAGGTCTCTTTTACCTTGGTGCTTTGCTTGGGTGCTGTTTGATAGTGCTTGCAGAGTCTGGGGATTGTAGAGTCATACTTTTTCTTTTTATCTCATTTAATTCAAAAAAAACATACACCTATAAAATGTAAAGCCAAAGCTAGGGTTTGCGTAATTAGATCGAGTCTTTTCATTTTTTGAGTCATTATGGATTCAGGTGCGACACTTCACCATTTTCATTGTTTAGCAGGACTTCCGCCTTCCACGTCTCCTCCTCCTTTGGGAGAGAGAAATAGATAGTCCGGGCGGACTACTTCTCACTTTGATTCACACATGATGGGAGATCACGAGGATGAGATTCCTGAGATGTCCTCTCTACCTCACGAGGTTGGGGATAAAGATCCTACTCCCGTATATGATCCTTCACCGGAAATACCTTCACATTCTGGTTATGATCCCTCATTCACAGGTCGCCGGTATTGGTTACCCGACGATGAGACTCATTATGAACCCACAAGCACTAGTCATGTTCGTTATGGCATGTCTGATATCCTTGCACCTGATTCGGCACATCATGTTGAGTCGGAAGTTGACCCTAGCACTACGCTTGGGGGCACTCCTATTTCTTTCCATGTGGAGAGATTTGGGAGCACTAGTCACATTGCACCTTCCATCCCAGTGGTGGAAGCAACTTCACATATCCGTCCTAGACCTAGTGTTAGTAATCATATGCGGATACCAGAACCGAAACGAGTGACCATTGGGAACACCACTTACATCCCTTCACATGTCCCTTCGTCCTCAAACCCTACTCCTTCGAATGTGATTTTTACTACTCTTCCTCCCTCTCATTCACGTGGTCCTTCGGGCCAGAATATCGCTACTAGCCATGTTCGTACTGCGACTGCTCGCATGGTAGTATCTCAAAGTCAAGTACCTCCTGTTGTGTCGGGAGGTCATATCCCTGTTTCTGGATCGTCTCATGGTCCATCTCAAAGAGTTCCCCATATCCCTAACTATGGACATTCTCATGGGACATCCTATGGGACACCTTATGGAGCTTCTCATGGACAGTCTTATGGACCGCAGTATGGATAGAACTATCAACCCTATGGGTACGGGTATCAACAACCTTCTTACTCTTTCAATTACAGCTTTGTAGCACCGCATAATCAAGGTACACCACATCATAATGCTTCCATGTAGCCCTATGCGGATCAAATGGGAGGGGGTTATTATGGCCAAGGCCATGGTATTTATAGCAATTAGCCTTACATGAACCAGAACTATCAGGGAGCATGGCATAGACCGACTCAACCTAGGCTCCCTTTCCTCGCAACGTTGAACTTACCCAACTTATCGAGACTTATGAACAATCCGGTATCTCATGACCTGACCTGCTCGACCGTCCCTAACAAGCTTCCTTCGGACATTCCCAAGTTCTAGGGCAAAGCTAGAGAAGATCCTAGTGAGCATGTCACTACTTTTCACCTTTGGTGCTCTTCCAATTCCTTACATAGGGCAAAGCTAGAGAAGATCCTAGTGAGCATGTCACTACTTTTCACCTTTGGTGCTCTTCCAATTCCTTACATGAGGATTCAATCCGTTTGAGGCTATTTCAACGCACCCTCACCGGGCCTGCAACGAAATGGTATATAGAGTTACCAAGGGGGGCATACATTTTATTTGATGACCTTGCCATGACTTTCCTCAATCACTTTCAGCTACCCGTACGTTACGACGTTGGTACCGAGCTCTTGTCGACATTTCGGCAAGACAAAGCCACACATATCTCGGATCATATTCAAGAGTGGCGTAGACGGAAGCGGTTGATTAAAGCCTTTATACCATCGGAATTTCTCCTTGAGTGGTTCCTCAAGTCGTCGTTACCTTACATCGCGAAGGATGTTTCTACATCCGGAGTCCAAAACGAGGAACAAGCAATCTTTAGGGCACAAGAGTTGGATTTGATCTACGCTCAATCTAGAGTTTTGTATGAGATTATACCTAATGCTCCGCGATTTAGTTTCGATCCCAAGATCAAGCCTAGGCTGCATGTTGATGGCATTGTGGGTTGTACAAGTGCCAAACCTGCGGATTCGATTGTGAAACAAGTGACCCAATTGTCAATTAATCAATCCGCGTCGGGACAAGCCACGACTTTGTCTTAACCTACTCAAACGGCGAGTGTACTTTCCGTGCAATTGTCGAACCAGAAGTGCAATCAACAGCCTGGAAGGAATAAGAAAAAACGGAAAAATAATCATAAGGGTGGGAACAAGAATGAAAATGCTAATTATAATGACAAGAACACTCGTAATGCTGGGGGGACAAGTAGACTAAACGTAAGGTAAAGTTTCCTTGCAAGTTATGTAAGGAGGACCACTGCACTCACTTGTGCCCTCATATGGAAGACGCCTCGAGGTTCATAGCACAGGGCCCAGCCGTGCTAACTAATCATTTACTCAACAATCAAAATATGAATTCGAGGACCATTGATCCTCATTGTGCATCGGGTGGAGATCAAAATCCGTCGGAGGCCAATACTGGTCATGGTTGCGTTAACATGGTGTGCGCTACTAAGGTTGTGAATCGTGTGAAATATTATGGTTCGTCACAACCGGACCTTGGAAAGGAACCCGCTCCACTCGAGAGCCCTTTACGTATCGAAAAACCTACGGATAAACCTGAAGTTGCACCTCGCATTCCTAAGGGAGTCCTAAAGCGTTTAGGGCACAATCCTAATACTCGAGCCGCCCAGAACTATTCTGTTGTCGACGATTTGGGCCAAACTCCTTGTGCGATGTCCGCGCTTGAAGTACTTCAGACTTGTCCTCCGCAGAGGAGAGCCTTGCTTTCTTCTCTTGGGGTTGACGATGATAACTCTTCTTCCGTTATCAAATTTGAAACCATGGGAATACAACCTCACTTGCCTTATTACATGTCTTTTTTTATTCATGTAGAATGTCTTAATATGACAGTTAAACACACTGTGATTGATGAAGGTGATGTTGCTTCCGTGATGTCTTTGTCATGTTGGAAGGGTTTGGGTTCTCCGGAGTTGTCTCAATCCACTACTATGTTGATGGCTTTTGATGGTAGATCATTTCGGCCACACGGGATTCTTCCTTCTCTTAAGGTCCAATTGGGAGGGAAGACCGTCGTGATCGAGGTCGAGGTGGTTGATGTGCCCCTTGACTACAAAATTTTGCTGGGACAGAATTGGATGTATAGTATGCAAGCCGTAGCCTCTTCTGTCACGTCCCCATGCCTCCGACCGGCGTAGAGGACGCGACTACTAGCTTTATCAGACCGGGCTAACCGCCCATGAACATGTACAGGCTTAAAAATTGCTGGAAACAGACTGCTTAAACGTATGCATTGAACTTAATTATGCACATATGAGAAATTATCATGCACAGATGCAATCATCTATTAGATACAGTGGAAACATCATACATTCCAACAAGCATTCTTTCAACATGTTCATTTTATTTTCATTAACAGAATTTACAGTTGCAGAAGTAAAATGGACAGAGCACTTATCTTATGAAGAACTTCTTCCGCAATCAGCTACATCGCTGCAACGTTCCACCCAACCATAGGCCAGCGTGCTCCTTAATCTCTCAGCAGTGCTGCCACCCCCGACCTGGGCATGATTCTCCAAGGAATAAGGGAACTAGCAGACTTACACATAGCTAGGAATGCACAAAACACACAGCCAAGCCAACAGAGTTGGGTTTATCAGGCAATTAAGGAGTTGGAGAAGGAAAATTGCTAAGCTGGTGAGCTCATTACAAAGCCAAGGACACCTACACCAGAGCTAGCCTGACCTCTAAGACACCCATCCACACCCAACACAAGGAATCAGTCCCTTCTCTGCTACACAGTCCTTCAGGCCCTGCATTCCCTTCCAGTGCTATTCAGGGGTGGTGGAGAAGAAGGCCAGCCCTCTAGCTCCGTCTGTGTGGTTCCAACCACCAGGTTTATCAAGCAACTAATGCCAACCTCCCGGCTCCTCTCACAGTCCGAAGACTAGCAATTTCACATATGTAATCAAGTCAACTGTCACAGCTTAAACAGGGAAAACGAATTCTGAGTCATTATTGGCCCTATCGTGGCCAAAATGACTCTCACTTGAATTTACAACAGCCCCCAAACGTAACAGTAATTACATCCACAACATGGGGAAAACTACAGCCCCGAATCTACCAGTGAGCACAACTCTTAGCAAGGAAAAACGACCCAAATAATCTGTGAGACAGCCAAAAACGTGAATGGCCCTTCACAGTCAATCGTGGATGCAAGAGCACAGCTCTCAGCTCGCTATGTGCGCCCCCAAATAGAAGAATACCTGTGCGTGAGTAAACAATCCGACCCAGCAAGGAAATGAACAGACAATGGAGACCCTGCGTGAGGAAAAACAGCTCCGTTTTTGTCCGTGGATGCACACACAACAGGAAGGACACGAATTTGCAGTTCGTGGGTGTTCAACAAACTCGTGGAGCCAAGGAAATGTCTGCGTGAGACCAAAAACGCCAAGAACCTATGCGTGAGGATGAACGGCAATGGGGAGGACGCGAATTGCAAGTCCTGAGCGTTTTTGCAACTTGTGGGGAGGAAGAAGAGTCTGCCTGAAGGATGAGGACGAATTGAATGAAGGGCATAGGCTAGGACTGACAGTCCTGCCACCCCACACCCCAAAACAATAACTGCCATAACTCCTCCCAGCTGCCAACATAAATTATTAACTGAAGTGGTTGGAATAAGACAAAGGAAGAAGACACATGGGTGTTTCCCTAAATGGCCCAAGGTTTAACAATTTTCCCCCACACCTTATCCTTGAGAAAATCATGCCCCATTCGATTTAGTTGCCGCGACCGTAGCTGGTTGTGTTTATTTCAATTAATTATGATGCATATTTACATAATGACCAACATAATATATGCCGCATGCCCCGATATTCAATCGGTGACAATTTAAATCCAGAACATAGCATAACCGATCAATGGTGGGGCCTTGGCCTTTAGCTCCACACCATGATCATTTACAATATATACATCATATACATTTAATGTAACGGGGTCAAAACTGGGACATTGCATCTTCTCTCTTTTGAGTGGTATGCTTTCCATTTAGTGGGAAGATCATTACGATTGATCAGACATCATTCTGTAATCCAAGTGTTAATGCATCATCGGGAGCTTCTATCCCAATTATCGATCATTCTCAGTCGGCCACTGGGAGTGTGGGAGTGGGTATGTATTCGTCTCTTATGGGAACCTTTAGTTGTCCTGCGCCCGTTCTTATGATTGGATATAGTTTTGGTGGGGCTTCGTCCTCGTTGAATTCGGTGTCTTTTCGCACTACCCATATGGAAGATCCTTGGATTCTTCCTTCATCGAGTCCTTCGATTGGACCTATCGAAACGGATGTGCTGTTGCTTGCAACGATGGTGGCATATCAAGCAAATCTTGGTCAAGTTGCAGAACCTAGTCCTTCCTCTTCGCGGACGGAGGAGGAGGACCCGTATGTGCTGCCTGCATGGGCAGTTCAGTCCTCTCACGCACATGATTTCCTTGACAATGTTTTTCCATCGGATGAAGCCATTATTGAGGCCCTGTCTGGGGTTGAGCCACCTTGGAAAGAATTACATCATCAATCATATTTTCTTCCTGAACTCGATCGTATGGAGCATGATGACTTTAGGGAGATTCTCAGTGAGAAGATTGGTAGTCCCGTGGTTCCATTGAGCTCTCCTGGTCAGATGGCCGATGGGAACACGACGAATTTATCACCTACTATTCCTATCAATATTTCTCACGATCCTAGCAAAGAGGAGAACGTCTACATTGGGGCGAGTTGTTCCCCTGATGAGATCATGGAGTATACCGAGCTATTTAAAGAGTTTCTTCACATCTTTGCTTGGTCATACGAGGAAATGGCAGGTATTGACCCTCGTATTGTCGAACATGAGATTAAGACCTATCCGGATGGGAAGCCGGTTCGACAACGTTTGCGTGCGGTGAATCCTAGAAAAACACCCACCATTAAGGCTGAGATAGAGAAACTGTTTAAAGCCGGTTTTATCTATCTCATTCCCTTGACGGAGTGGGTTTCAAATCTTGTTCCCATTGATAAGAAGCAGGGAGCGATTTGTATATGCATTGATTTCCGTGATTTAAATCGTGCTTGTCCTAAGGATAATTTTCCCACACCATTTATTGATTAGATTTTGGATGAGTGTACGGGAAGCGAGGTATTCTCCTTCATGGACGGTTTTTCCGGATATAATCAGATTCAGATCAAACCTGAGGATCAACATAAGACTGCATTTATTTGTCCTTGGGGTACTTTTGCATATCAAAAGATGCCTTTCGGCCTTAAAAACGCTGAAGCTACATTTCAGCGGGCTATGACCTTAATTTTTCATGATCTCAAAACGATTATCGAAGTGTATTTGGATGACCTTGCAGCTCATTCTCGTTTGAGAGTGCGTCATCCATTCCATTTGAGATTAGTATTCGAAAGATGTCGTCATCACCATGTTCGTGTAAATTCTCATAAGTTCATCTTTTGCATGACTGTTGGTCGCTTGCTAGGGTTCATCGTATCCAGGGAGGGTATAAGAGTCGATCCCTTAAAGGTTGAGGGAATACTTCAATTGTCTCCCCCGCGTAATATTAGACATCCTTAGTGTTTGCAAGGCATGGCAAATTTCTTGCGGAGATTCGTAGTTAATTTTGCCAACTTGACTAAAGGCTTTATGCGTATTTTAAAGAAGGACACTCCTTTTTGTTGGGATGAGTGAGCCCATGAGTCTTTTGATACTCTTAAGCAAGCCTTAGCATCGGCCCTCGTGCTTAGTCCACCTGACTATAGCTGTGATTTCTTGATTTATGTGGCCGCGTCCATGGAGACGGTTGGTATGGTTTTGGTTCAGGAGGATGAAGAGCTCCACGAACATGTTATATATTATTTGAACCCAAACCTTATTGATGCGAAAATTCGTTATTCCCATGTGGAAAAACTTGCCTTGGCCACCGTTCATGCGGTTCAGAGATTGAGACATTACATTCTCCTTCGCCAAACCTTGTTTGTAGCTCATATCAATCCGTTTCAGTTCATCCTCACTAGAAGGATGATTGGGGGAAAATACAATAAATGGATTGTTATTTTGCAAGAGTTCAATCTCGAATTCGTTTCGGCGAAATCGAAGAAATCGTTGATCTTTGCGGAGCTCATATCTGATTTTCCAAGTTTGGAGGAGGAAGAGGTTTATGAGGATATGTTTGTCGATGAGCATATTTTCCTTATCTCAACTTTGGACCCGTGGTACGGGGATATCATTATATATTTGCAAACGTTGAAGGTCCCTACTCACCTTTCATGGGATGAGCGACGACAATTACGTCATGTAGCTAAGAACTACCTTATAGTGGATAACACTTTGTACCGCCGTGGGGTAGATTCCATTTTACGTCGTTGTTTAACCCTTGATGAGGCTGAGGTTGTGCTGAATGATTTCCATGGAGGGGCTGTGGTGGTCATTTATCTGGGCTTTCTACAGCCCAAAAAATCTTGAGAGCAGGATATTTTTGGTCGTTGATATTCAAAGATTGTGTTAATGCGGTCAAGAAGTGCCACCTTTGCCAGGTGTTTGCACGCAATATGCGCTCACATCCAACCCTGTTACATCCTATTATCACCGTCGGTCCCTTCACCAAGTGGGGGCTTGACTTTATGGATTGCAACCCAACTTTGGCTGGGGGGCATCATCACATTATAGTGGCTGTGATTATTTCACGAAATGTGTAGAGGCTATGCCCACGATTAAATCCGACGGTGAGACAGCCGCGCATTTCATTTTCAACCAAATTATTACTCGGTTCGGCTTTCCGAAAGAGCTTGTCACTGACCATGGTAGGTACTTTCAGAATAAAATGATGGAAGAGTTGGCTTCAAAGTTATGGTATAAGCAGGAGCACTCATCTTCTTATTACCCTTAGGTGAATGGACAGGTTGAAGCAGTGAATAAATCACTTAAGTCCATTCTCCAACGAACCATCGCACAAAGCAAGACGAATTGGCATATCATTTTATATCCTACTTTGTGGGCTTATAGAACCACGGTTAAGACTGCCATTGGTTTCTCTCCATATCAGCTTGTGCATGGGGTGGAGTCTGTCTTGCTGGTTAAATGCGAAATCCCTTCGTTGAAATTAGCTATAGAGATTTTACCAGACGCTTTCACATTGGAGGAACGTTTGGTCCACTTAGAGCAGCTCGATGAGCAACACCGAGATGCCTTAGTGGCTCTAGAAGTAAATAAGCATTGCGTTAAGGTTCAATATGACAAGTCTGTCCATCCGAGGAAGTTTAGTGAAGGTGATTTGGTCCTTTTGTGGGATCAAGCTAAAGAACCCTTGGGGGCAGGGAAGTTTAATCCCATGTGGCATGGTCTTTACGTGGTCAAACGTGTGTTAGAGAAGGGCACCTATGAGATAGTGGATTATGAAGGGACAGCCTTGGCGGAGCCTAGAAATTGGCTCTATCTTAAAAAATACTATGCATGATCTTCAGCCAGAGATGATTGTTGTACATTATTGTACAGTTTTTGAGTTGCATAGTTAGGTTTTCTTATGGTGATCGGGTTTGTTGATTAGCTTCCGTTTCTTATGGCAGATGTCGATGGAGTTTTTCATTTACATAGGATTCGCCGATGGTGCTAGCCGTCACAGTCAAAACTCAACTTCGGTTGCTCGGGTGATTTATACTCCTACGGGTCAAGTATTGTCTTCAGGAGGCGTATGTTTATGGCCTTCTTCGAACAATATTGCTAAATATAGTGTCGTTATTGAGTTATTACGGGATGCCATTTCACATGGCGTTCTCTCTCTTGAGGTACGTCTTGATTCGCAATTAGTGGTTTCACGGCTTAATGGCTCGTATCGTATTAGGGATCCGATTTTATTACGAAGATTCTTACGTGTGAGATTGGTAGAACGACAATTTGAGAATATAACATACATTCATGTTTCAAGAATTTTTAATCAAGTTGCTGACTCATATGCTAACTATGTGTTAGATTGGAATTTGTTTTATAGACCAGAAACATATCACAAACATACATTTTTGCACACATGCAAATAAATAAAATCGATCATCATAAAAGTTTTTCATTAACATCCAAAATGTGACGTCGTAATACAAAATTGGGATTTCCGAGCCACCAAAATATAATATACGGTCGTGCAAAAAGAAGTACTCTCAGGTCTCTAAGCCTGAGGAAGAGGAGGGGGGTTTTGATCGTGGTAGCACACTACAGCTCTAGCTAGCCGTCGGAATAATCGAACCCATGCCCGTGGTACACCAACCACCTGGCGTTGCATGGCCTCAGACAAGTCCTCGACTTGTGCCATGGGTACCCTGTGCATCAAGCGTACGAAGTTTGTGTGAATGCTTTGGAGCGTTCACTCCGCATCCGCACCCATGATATTGTCTCCTCTTCCCCTCCGTCTATGACGAGAGAAACCATTCGGTCGTTGTGGTCCAACATCTGCATACACATGACAGATTGTCACTATGTGTCGTCACACCAAAACATGTCTTTTGAGTCAATATATCAAAAAACACAAAAAAAAATTAATAATTCAAAAAACTTAAAAAGAGGGTTTGCGATTCATTACCAATGTCGCCATATGCAGCTCCTGGTGGTAGATGCATGTTTAGATCTCCACGGAAGTCATCGATGGAAATGATCTACTTTCGCCACCATGGAAAGAAGTCTGTTGGGTAGGCGTTAGCCACCCTACCTCCGCCCAGTCTGCGCATAACATTTTCCCAATGTCGTTGGGCCGGATCTCGAACTCCGTGTGGAGGAATGTCCACTCTAGAGCTTAGCCCCGGTACACGCTCAAAGAAGAACGTGCTCAGTATGCTGTTGAAACCGAAGTTTCTCACCCTGCCCATCTTGCAGTCACTAAGCTGCTGCTTCATGTTGTCAACAGCGCAGTGCTCCAATCATACACTATGGGTCTCATACACTCCACCGCATAGAACATCAGTGGCCGAGAGGCCTGGTGGAGTGAAGCTAAGCCGGCTATCCTACCGAGTGCCAATAGTATGGCCTTTAGTCCCAGAACCTGGATCGAGTTTGTCGGGATTTGACTCCCAACCTTTTCCGTTTTTGGAAAGCAGTACACCGCAATGTACTCATCAATAGTCAATCCACCTCCTAGCTCGTGAGATTGGAGATTTACCACCTCTCCTCGTCGGGATAATCCAGTGATAAAGTATATGTCCTCAATTTCTATACTGAGCGACATCTCGTCAATGTGAAAACTCTCATAGTCTGGATCCCAATAGTCTACTAGCATCTGGAGGAGTCTTGGTTTGGCCCTCAAGTTGCCAAGACATCAAAACTTATACAAACCACATGCAGGTAATGCTTGTTGGGCCATTAAATCACCTTGCACGGCCACTTCCACATCACCATGTTCCCTCTCCCTCCTTTCTAAAACCATCCTGCCCAAAAAACAAGAAGTTTGATTAATATTTGCCCTTGAAAATCTCATTTACGACCGCATATGTGACTGTTTGCAAAACAGCTACGTATGTACGTGGGTTTGGGCGTTTTTTCCACGTATGGCCAGCCCTATATGCGGAAAAAACCCCGATACCCGCGTGGGACGAAACACACAATTTAGGATGGCCTATAAAATTAAATGGACCATGAAAACTTAAAAAATTTGCATGAAATAGGAAGAGGAGGACATGAGGAGTTACCTGGATCAAACGATGTCGAATTTCGCCAGATGATGCTCTTGGAATTCGAGTTGGAAGTTTTGAGCTCAAATGGGTAAAAATTTCAAATGATATGGAATTTTTAAATTTTTTACTATTTATATAATTTTTTTGAAAATTTTTACCCACTTTCTATACTTTTGACCGTTTCTGACCATTTTGGACCGTTTTTAAACTAATTTGATGATGTAGAAGTCCATTTTGAGCGCTGTTTGACTGTGGTTTTGACCCGTTCATGTCGATTTCAAGTATTATGTGTAAACTGACATATAGGTTAGGTTTCACATCCGTTTGCATTTTGCATGACCTTATGATCATTTCATTATAACCTTAGGTACGAACCCATTCTATCTTGTCATGGAACCTTCTTGTTGCTTTTAGAAATTACATGATGTGAATGGTAGAGCTTGACCATACATGGGTACTCTAGTTAGCTCATATTTGCATTTGGTGCCCATGCAGACATTTTTTCTTTAGGGTGTGGGAGTCCTTTGTATAGTATCTCCATGACTTTGCGCAAGAGCCTCATACTCCTCTTGATCTTTTTGCTGGCATTTTCCCCAGGACTCCCTTATGTCAAGTTGTAATTGCATTATCATGAGTTTTTCTTGCCTTATTGAGCCTTATGCCGGCTTCCCTGATTTTGATTATCAATCGTATAGCCCGAGCTTGCCTCATGTCTAGCCAAGTAGAGCCATTTTATATATCTTTTGCAGCTTGTTTCCCCATTTTTACTGGGAGGGGACTTTCCTCTGAGTGTCGTTGTCCTACACATGTTTCCTTGCATTGAGCATAGGTATGTTCCGCTGCTTGGAACTATTTTGTTTTCCCTTTGACACTCGTCTCCTCCTAGTTTGTAACTATAAAGCACTTTTATTCCTTTTCAATCTTTTCAAAATATTTGAAAAAGTCCAAAAAAATATTAAAACCAAAAACCCGAATAGGAAAAGATGTTATCTTTGGCAGTAGTTGAGTCATGTCACCTTCGAACAGAGCACTGTATATCACATCCGTTGGTCGGGTTAATAGTTTGACTTTAAGACTTGTACTCGTTTCTCTGAGTTTATCTCCACCGACTGGTTAAGCTTCTAGTCCCTATGGAGCCTCTGTCGATGCCTCCTGTGTCGTAGGGATGTCCCAGTTTTATATATTGAGTCTATGCTGCCTACATTCAGTCACCATTCGCCTTTATGCTCTTGTTCGAAGGAAGTTGAAGCCTGAGTCAACCATTCCTCGGTTTTCTTGACTTTGCATGTCGGCCATTCCCGATACTGGTACTGGTTCGTGCACATTATGATCGAGTCCTTCCACATTATATAGCTTTGCTGAGTACCTTGTGTTGGATGATGGGGGATGCTTTAATTCCCTCCTAGCAGATTTCATCCCATCAACTTCAGATCATTTATTCTGGGATAGGAGTCTAGAGTCATTTTGAGTGCCTTGAGACTTGCAGTCATCAGTGGAAGGTTCTCTCGCCATCGACAGTTTTGGGAATACATCAATGTCCCCTGATTGATGGATTCTTTCAAGTGTTCGACTTCAACACATTTATTCACACTTGTTAGATTGCACTACAGTACCTTGATTCTCATTTTCATTATCGGTGGGTGATCTCGCGTCTGTTAACGGTACATCAATGACCAGTAATCAGACGATGGACTACTATGTTCGACCTTGACACTTCTCTTCACATAGTAGGACATGTACTCATAGCGGTTTGTGTAGAAGACTTTCCAGATTGGTGGCATTTCATATATGCTACCTCCTTGATTGTGTTAGTGTTCAGGAGATTTCAGCTCTCATGACTTGATTCCATTGTATGTCAGATATCTTTTGCCATTATGGAGATCTTGATCCATTGTATATCTTCAGCTTTCATGGAGATCATGATCCTTTGTATATATTCATCATGGAGATTTTGATCTATCTATATTGTATGTGGCGATGACCACACATGTCATATTTTGTATTATGCCTATTCATTGCCATTGTACTCTTATGTATTCGGGACTGCTATATGTACTTGCAGTCATATGCAGAGATATTTGTACTGTATTGTTGGATGGTTGGTTCTTCTACCTGGTTCTTCATCACTCTACTTCTGGGATGGACTTATAATGTATTTCGACCATCATATCACCCCTTTGACCTCACACATTAGGGGGCATATGTTACAGCTGATTTTACCACACACGGTAGATCACATATTTATGGCCTTCCCGATCCCTCTGCAGACTCTTTGGACCCCATGGACTATTTTTGTACCTTTGATGTTTCCATGTTCATCCCTAAAAACAATTTTTATTTTCCATACGCAACTTTTAAACCCTTTATCGCGTATATACGCGGATATGACCCTTAAACCTGCGTACATTGGGATGTGTGCAAAAGGCCAAAGATTTTTGGAGTTTTCCTTGATGTGGATCCAAGTCACTAGTCTCTTGGCCTTCCATATGTCTTGAGATCGCTCGGATTTGACCTTCCATTACCCCATTGAAGCACTATATAAGGAACCCTTTGGATACATTGAAAGGAGAGGAATTGAAGAGCAATAAAACTATAGTCCATTGTTGCCGTAGCTTATACTTGAGTCTGCATCCCTTTGTCCATTGGAGCACTTGGTGTTCTTCCCAAGCTTGCTTTTGCGTGTGAGATTGCTATTGAGAGATGGAGGATTAAGGTGGTGGAAGCCCAGGTGGAGGACTCAGTTTTTCCAGTTCGTAGACGTGCCGACAGAGTTTGTCATTCTTGTAATCTCTAATTTATATTAATAGAAATATCTTGTCCTGTCCAATGATGTGCATTTAAATGAATATTGAATCCATGGATGCTTTTAATTGCTTATACATTATTGATTATATATGCTAGAGTAGGTCTAACACCATTATATAGCATGCTTGTCTTGTTTGCTGATTGTTGAGAGAGCAAATTGTTAACACAAGCGGGATTGGAAAAGCTCAACGGGGATCTACATCAACCATCCGGAATAAGGTATGTTTCGAGATCCTTTAGTGTTAGATGGTTTATTTCTCTTGCATATTGGGAAGGGATTGATTTCTGCGGTTACTTTGTTTGTTGTGGTACACCCCAATCCATAGGAAGTTTTCTCTGTAACATTTTCGATGATGCATTCCCTTTTTCCTCAGTTCAAGAGGATTTCATTTATTGTATTTTGAGTATCTAAAATGGCATCTTTGGCTAGGACTCAATTTTTTGGCTTTTTCACCTAAGTTAGGCTCAAGGGGGGGTGTTGGAACATTCTTTTAATTCCTTATGTAATTCTTCTAACCATAATACTTTAGACCTTGAGTTATGTAATTGGTTGGTTAAATCCATGTTCAATTTGACCACCTAGTGAGTGAGGGCACATCATTCCTAGTTTTTAGGGAGTTTCCATTTTTTTGGCATAAGATACCACCTTAAAACCTTCCACTAGAGTAAAACTATGCTTTTAACTCATTGCATGCCCAATTCCACCTAATTTTACCTAATTCACTTAACTTAGCCTCCAAACCACACTTCTTCCTTGAATTAATGGGTTTGGTCCTATTTCCGCCTGATACGAACCTCGGGTCAGGTGGTATAAATCTTCAAGCCATTGGGTGCATCATCGGGGGCAAGTCACGACTCAAGTGATGTCACCTGATACTTGACTCCTCCATCTAGACCAACTCTTAGCGAAGCCAAGGGGGTGGTCCCTAAGAAAATAAAACTATGGCTTTTAAGCTAGGTTATGAAGGTAAAACTAATTCTAGGATTTTGGAAAAGTTAAAACAAGAGAGCAATGACAATGAATTAAATCAACAACATACTATATCATTGACAATGACACATAAATCAATTTAAACAAAAGTGATTGGATAGTAGACTAGTGCCAATGGAGTTAAATAGTTGTTGATAAAAGGAAATGTTTTCTTGTGCTTCCTGGTCAGTTTTAGATTTATTATGAATGAGTGGATTACGGGAAGGGGATTTCGATATAATCTAAAGTACGTGGAACGAGTCCATATTACCAAGTGTATTTCTTCATGAGAAAATAGTTAGATCGGAGTCGCAGGGGTGTGTCCAACACTGACACAAATGAGGGTGTAGCTTGACGGATACCCATGGTCATTACCTAATAGTTCCCCCTTCATTGAAGGATTTTCCCACAAATGATTAAGTGTCAAAGGAGTCGGATTTTTTTTCTATGGGAATTAATTTTATTAAGGAGTAATTACAAAGTACTACAAGTCCCTTTCTGATTGCCCAGTAGATCAGGCGAGCCTGTGGTGGACCAGAGCATACAAAGACAAATATAAAAAAAATGATTTTTATTTGCAAATAGAGAAATAAAAGAAAATGAACCACTTGCAAGAAAATAAATGTTATTTAATTAATTTAACTATGAATCTCTTTTTTGGAATACCACCTACTCGGGAAAGCCCTTTCAATATCACCATACTTAGGGAAATCTAGTGGTTCGTTACTCTTTATTACGAAATAAAAAAAGGAAAACTGAAAAGAAACTACTCTAAGGTTAGCAACCACAATAATAATACAAAGCAGAAAAACAAACCATAAAACTTAGCGACACAAACCTCCCCATAGGGGATGGGGTGTGGGTGTTGGGAAACTCACTTGCTTTTTCTTTATTACTTTTTATTACAAAATAAAGGTGGATGCCTTTAATCCTTATAGATTCAGATCCAAAGGCTTACAAGGTTGATGAAATAGAAAAGGATCAAGGTATGTCGCTTTGGGAAATCATGAATGGCGTGGATCCTCAATTTTTTGGCAACACTTCATCTTACCTGTTCCTCAAAAGTGTAAAGCCAACCACCTATTATGCACCAAATGTGTCGATTAAGACATTAGGAGCATACAAATTTTAAGTACTTAAAGATTAGAAATATGCACTAGTGCTTAACAAAACTAGATCTATTCAAAGATGGAGCTTGAATGTAGTAGCATACTTAAATAAATGAGCCTTTAGATATTCTATTAAAATAAACTAATTTACTTAAGCATGAAACGAACTGTAACCTAAAAGACAGTTTAAAGAAAAGATGAAGGAGAGAGAGAAGGATGGACCTAAATCCTGGGAACTTTTGGGCTATGGAGTCAGTTGGTGGAGAGCGGAGGGACTATTGTCTTCCAAAATGCTTGAAAGTTGGAGGAGTCAACCAAGATCAATCACCCCTTAAAGTTAGATACTTGCATCATCTTGGAAATCTTTGCACAAAAAAGGTCAAAAGTAGAGGTGTTGTCGAAAGCAGAAACTTGGAAAGCATGTAATTAAACAAAATGTACATGCAAACTAAGATATCTACAACCATTAAACAATAAGAGCATGATTCAAAATAGAACAATCTCTTATCCTACTGGTAGATAGCTCCCCTTATAGGCCCACAACTAACCAAATAAATGCACTATGGCTCAAGTTTGTGGATGATTGATGGATAGTTTATGAGGTAACCGGTATTAGATTATTTTGCATAACCACATGAGACCTCCAAATCGTTTTTATTATTCGAAATGGTACTACAAAATACAGAAGCAGAGATTGAACATCCTTTTGGTCCTCTTTGACCATGAGAAAATGAGAGCCAAGGCATTGCTTAAATAGCCAAATGAAGAGAAATGCCCAATGAGGGGCGAATTGACTAACTAGAGAAGAGAGGGTGAATTCATGAGTGAACTGAAGATTGGAGTGGAGTTCAACACCAAAGATTGGATCCACCTCTCAAGAGGTAGGTGCCATCTCTCATTGGGATTATCTCCCATCAACCAAATGATGCCAAATATGCTAATGCACACCTCTCCATGGAGAAATGCACCCGCCTAATCGAACAAACTCATACTTCAAAGGATCTGATTGGATTCAAGTGAACTCGGCCTTCGATTTGACTTTTAGTTAATGTCAGTTAACTCCGCCACCTCGAAAACATGTCTGGGACAAGTTTCCTTAATTGGTGGGATTCTATTTTTATCCATATTTTCCATTTTTAGCATTTTTATTCACTTTTTGAGAGAAAATCAAATTAAGTAAAAAAATTACTAATTTGACTCTCAAAGTGGGTTTAGGGGTTAAGTGAGTGCTCTGAGTTAGAAAACAAACATACCCATGGTAAATTCCACCTTATAGCCACATTTGTATGACTTTTTTTAACTTTATTTTTACATTAAAAACTTTTAAAATGTCTTTTTTTTATGGTAAAATTTTTTATTAGTGAAAAACTAAAAAAAAATAAGAGGGACCTAGTGCATGTTCATATGACTCAAACTCGATGACTAGCATGGTAATATATGTTGGCACTTAGACTTTAATAACCTCCTAAGGCCTAACCACCAAGACAATTACTTCAGCTTTGGAGGTTTGAGTGAAAAACTCGGAAATTATGCATCACTGAAAAAAAAACACATAATTAACAAGGGAAAGACACTTTAGAGTAATGTATTGATGTCTAAGTCATAGGAAACCAAGTTTGTTACAAAAATTCATCATGCTACGTCAACTTATTACAACTTCCACGAGGAGTATGAATGTGCAAAAAATTTGAAAAGGGTCAAAATTGGCCTGCATGGACTTAAAAACTTTTGAACTTGATGACTCAATTGAACAGTTCCACTAAGTACAACTTATGTAGTAACATATGAATCCCACTGCGGGAGATGTTCTTGATCTGGTTATTGAGAAAGGAGAGGATAAGAGAACTCCATAATCTATAAAAATATTTCAACTTGACAGACCAAACCCTCAGTAACACAAGTTTGATAACAACCATTGAACCATAAGTTGTTTTATTAGAAAGTAATTAAAACTAACTAATGAAAAATATAAGTATTATTCCTAAGTACATAAAAGAAATGCAAAAGTAAATGCTCACTTTGGAGCTTATTTTCCTACTCTAAGCATGATATAAAACAAAAAGTTAGGTGTAACCATAAATCCAATGTAACCACCTAAGCATTTTACCAATATCATTTTTTTCCCCTTATGTTTGGTTACCGGCCAAAACAAGGATACCTTTAAGAAACAAAAACTTGCATGGGTATTCAAGATGGGAGGGTTAGATGGGAAGATCATAGACATGCAATACATCATCAAAATCATCAAATTGCTTCCCAAATTGACATGTCCTCCTGCAGGCTTCTTCTATCCAAGACTGGATAGGACTAATGCACACATCTGTATGATGAGGCAGATACACTACTTCATCATACTTGTCAACAAGACTTCTCAAATGATAAATTTGTGTGTAATCCCCAAGCTGCTCCAAATCATAAGGAACCTCTTCATGCAAAGGTGATGGTTGATACTGATCTTCAATTTATTGCATCACATCCGACTCTTCATTGCAATGCTTCTCCAAGTCTTCATTATTAATACTTATGTGCAAATTTGAGTAATATGGCTCTTAATGATAACAGAAAAAAATTGAATGCTCCTCTTCCATACCAAGGCTTTCCAAAGTCTTTGAATGAACACTTCCTTCGTTGGTCATATCATAGATGGTGTTTTCAATAAGACTTTCAAAAGTCTCATACAAGTTTACGAGGAATCCCTCTCCCCTCCGTCGCCCCAACTCTAGAAGCTTGCTCCCCATGGAATCGTTGTGGAAGTTATCTCGAATCACGATTCTATGATCGCTCCCGAGCCAGAGCATTTTGTAAAGCGCGCTTTTGGGGAAGTTAACACACTCCCAGTGTTTGTCCAGGAGTGATATCTCCCTAAACGCTCCCGTATCAATCCTAGGCGCTTTCACTTTGCTCCCACGTAGCTCCCTGATGCTCCCAACAACGCTCCCCCTTTAGCTCCATGCCCGCAGAAAAGAGAAAACAGAGGAAGGGGATGGGGTCCACAGATGGGATTTTGGAGGGAAGGAGTAGGGCTTTGGGGGATAAATCCCTCTTCTCCATCTTCATTCTCACTTTGATTGAGAAGAGAAGAGGAGAGGAGAAGAGAAGGCCACCATCATTGGAGATCGAAGAAGGATGAAGCTTGAACTTGTCACTACCAGTGGAGAGTGGGAGCCAAAGAGGTAGGCTCTAAAATATTTCTTGTTGATTTTCTTTGTGTTTGAAAGTTTTTGAACTTTGATCTCTATATTTAATCATGAATGATTGGAGTATATATTCTAGAGTTTAGACACTAGAATGTACATTGTAGATGTTCCTCTCCTATTCTTTCTCATGCTTCCTCCCTCATTCTATTGCAGGAAATAGGTTAAATATCTAGTTCCATCAACCATGATGATGGGTTTATGGTTTATTTTGTTGTTTCCTTTTGCTATTTTGATGATGGTGATTGGAGATCAGAGGAGGAATGAGGGAGAGGATGAAGAAGTGGGGAGTGGCACATACCTTGCAGAGGAGGAGGAGGAAAACTGGAAGAAAACCAAAGAGGACCCACACCCTTATGGAAATATGTCACAAGGTGGGAAGGGGGCAGAGGGGGTGGAACCACCAAATTTGGTTGCCCTCATTGTAAAAATACACACACAGGTTCATATACTTGCATGAGAAGACATCTATGTGGGAACATGCCATGTGACGAAAAAAAACTATAGGAGTTTGTATTTTTCCACATGTGGTATCAACACAAAGAGTCATCTATAAGAAGGAAGAATTTGAAGCACAAAACATAACAAAACGATCAACGAATGACCATGACCTTTCATGCTCACCAAGAACTAGAGGCCCATCCACCCAAGGCAATGAATTCTCTCCCATGCAGTCACGTGGCAAGACAATATCAGATTTCCTTGACCAAGGTGGTAGGAATGATGTGGATTCAAAAGTGTTTTGATTTCTCTATGCATGTAGCATACCATTCAATGTTCTCTGTTCACCCTATTGGCATGAAATGGTAGAGGCCATCCGCACTACCCCAGCAGGATACAAGAGCCTCAGGTATGACAAAGCTAGAACTGTGGGGCTTGAAAAGGAAAAATACAAGATCCAAAATGCTTTGGGGAAATTCACAAATGCTTGGAATGAGTATGGGGTGTCAATTGTATCAGATGGTTGGAAAAATGTGAAATGAAAGCCATTGATAAATGTTCTTGATGTCTTTGCTATTGGTGCAGTCTTCCTTTCAGTACACGACTACACAGATAAATTCAAGACCGGCATGAACGTTGCAGAACTCCTACTAAAAACCATTGAAGCTATTGGTCCATACACTGTCATCCAAGTCATAACCGATAATACTGCTAACTGTAAGGTAGAGAGAGCAATCATTGGAGATAAATACCCCAACATATTTTGGTTCGGGTGTTTGGTTCACACATTGAACCTTTTGATGCATGGAATTATTAAGTTGAAGGAAATTGATTACAAATGGATTGGTGAACTATACAAAAAGGGAAAGCACATGATAAGATTTATTACCAATCATAGAAATGCCCACGACATTTTCTGCACTCACTCAAATTTAGAGCTATTAAAGATAGCACAGACTAGATTTGCTAGCTATTACCTCACCTTCAGGAAGCTTTGAAGGTAAGAGAAGCATTGGCTAACATGGTATTAAGTGAATCATGGCAATTCTTGAAAGATAGGGCTACATCCATATTTGACAGGCTTCATTTTCAGGACGTGAAAGAGATTGTTCTTGATAGTCAATTTTGGGAAAGTGTCAAGTTTGTTTTGTAGTTCACAAAGCCCACTTATCACATGATTCAATTTGTTGATACAGATAAGTCGGTAATTGGGGAGGTGTATGAGCATATGGATAACATGTTGGGCCAAATTAAATATATTGTTGAACCGAAAGATCCCATCATGTATGACCATATTCACAAACATATGGTCAAAAGGTTGGAACATCTCAATGTTCCATTGCATGCCTTAGCATATGTATTAACACCAAAATATTATTCTCCATCTTGGTTGGACAAACCAACACCTAGGGGTTGGGTTAGGAGAAAGCCTCACATAGATCCAGAGGTACAGGTTGGGTACATGGCTGCTATAGACAAGTTGGTCCATGATGAAGAGGAATGGTCCTTATTGGGTAGTGAATTAAGCAAATACCTCCGTGATATTGCTATGTTTGGTACTTTGCATGCTAGAAAAGATAAGATAGGGCGCCTCCTATTGAATGGTGGAACATGTATGGCTCATCATGCCCACACTTGCATAAATTGACAACCAAAGTGCTTTCACATGTAGTAAACAATTCCTCTGCATAAAGGTGTTGGATAACCTATAGCTTCATCCAATCAGTGAAAAGAAACCGATTAAATTAAAATTAGGCAGAAAGATTGGTTTATGTACATTACAACTTGAGGTTGTCGACTCATTACCGTGAGCGGGCCAAAACTGATAGATCATATGTCACTTGGGACAACAATTCGAAGGAGCATAACTTAGAGGATGGAGCCTTAGCTTTAGAGGGCTTAGAGGATGAGCTTTTGGGAAATGAGGATGACCATGTAGAAATAACAACAACAATGCCACCACCATCTTCTACCTTGTTTCCAGATGCACCATATTTTCCTAGAGGTTCAACTTCATAAACCCCGTCTGCATCATGAGGGGGGGTCATGCAGGACCAAGTCTTGGACGTGGCTCAAGACGCTCAACATTGGTGGCTACTGGGGATGATAATACCACTCTCTTTGTTCATAAACCATGGGAAAATAAATTAGAAATTTCCCGTGGCAAGAGGAAACATCCATAAAATCTACTTTTCTTATTTACAGTGCTTTCAAGTTTTTGCACTATTGACTCATTGACTCTTTTATACTCATTATGGTATATTTTGTGAACATTATATGGCAATTCAAGTTTGAATTTTGAAGTTGAGCGTACCTTTGAAGTTCACTATTTGCAACTTTGAATTGTTGAAAGTTGAGTCATTAACTGATTACTGCATAAAAACATATTATTATAACTCTTTGGTAATGAATATGATGCTTTGTGAATTTTTTCAAGTTCAACTTTCATTTTATGGTTGATGTTTTTTGTTATATACTATAGTTTCGTAACCGTTACAAGTACAATTTTAGTGATGAAAAAAGGTTATATATCATTGAAAATTTGAAGTTGTAAGGTTGATAACTTGATGTTATGGATATTGGACCTATGGTTGATGAATCCACTCGTATATGATTGATGAATGATGTTATATGGTATTATGGTTTATTTCATGTTTTTATGCTTTCCATAACTAATTCAACATTCTACGAGCATTTGTTGGCATATATGCATCAAAATATATTAAAAATGTATATTATATTAAAAACACTCCCAAACCAGAATCTTTTCAAAATTTCGCTTTTCGTTCTGGCTCCTGCTCTCGCTTTCTGTTTTCGCTCCCACTATCAAGTAACCTTGGTATCATAGATGGGATTTTCAAGAAATTTCCAATAGTCATCATCCCCATACTTGTTAGATATGAGGTGTTCTTCATCGATTGGATCAAATCCCTAGCTATACCCCTCCTCCTTAAGATCATAAGAATCCTCTTCAAAAAGTTGGGTTTCAAAGATTTCGCAAGGGACCCATCTTTCCAAACCTTCATCACCATGTAGAGAACATGGGTGAGTTCTTAGATTTTTATCATTTAATCAATGTGATCTAGGATCTTATCTAAGAGAATAAAATGCACAACAATAATCACAAGAGACAAGGGACAAATAATTTTCCTCGGGGAAACCGTAAAGGAGAAAACCCCGCAACTTCCTCAGAGATAGAATGAGCACCAATAGAAAAAGTGAAACCCGAAAACATAAAGATGATCTTCGACAGTTGATCTCTCTCACTTGTGCCAGTGCTTCCTCTCTCACTCATGCACCTCAGTTGAGTGAGTGAATGTGTATCAAATGAGGAGTGCCTCCCTCTATTTATATTCTTTCGTTCACTTGACATTTAACTCAACTATGTCGGCTCCAGTGTACTTGACTGGGTCGACTTCTCTATGGAGACTCTAGTGCCCCACAATAGTGGGGAATTCCCCCCCTGACTTACAAAGGAGGGGACTTCCTCATGACTCTTAGTAGTTCTCCCAATAGGGACATTGGGGTACAATGAAATACACATGATTCTCCTGATAGGAACATCGGGGTATGAATTTACATGACTTGATTACATTAATGATTCTCCCGATAGAAACATCGGGGTACAATACATAAGATATACAAGTGAATACATTACGAAGTTACAAATACATTAACACTCCCTCTTAACTAGGAAGGTATTCTCTCGACACAATTCATCAGCGCAAGTCTTCATCACTAGATCATCACTGGATCATCATCAAGTCTGGATCATCACTGGACCATAATCACTGGATCATCATCAAAGCTGGATAATCACTGGATCATCATCAAAGATGGATCATCATTGGATCATCATCATCATTGCTTCTGCTATCTCGATCAAATGGTGATATCTCTCAATTCTACTCATCACATAAAGTTCTACAGACCAAACACTTTTTCATGTTGGTTGTAGGCCTAGCCTCCATGTAGGTCTTCATCTTCTTCCGCACTTGTATCTGACCATGGGAGGAACACATCCAACATCCATGTTAGAAAGGCCCGCCCAACACTTACATCTGACCATGGAAGGAACACATCCACCACCATCTCAGAAAGACAAACCGAACACTCACATCTGGCCATGGGAGGAACACATCCACCACCATGTCAGAAAGGCCCAGCACTCACATATGACCATGGGAGGACCAACCTTCCACCATGTCAGAATGGCCCAGCACTTACATCCGACCATGTGAGGAACACATCCAAGAACCATGTCGGAAAGGCTTAGCACTTATATATGACCATGGGAGGAACACATCCAAGAACCATGTCAGAAAGGCTCAGCACTTATATCTGACCATGGGAGGCCCAGCCTGCCACCATGTTAGAATGACCCAGCACTTACATCCAACCATGGGAGGAACACATCCAAGAACCATGTCGAAAAGGCTCAACACTTATATCTAACCATGGGAGGAACACATCCAAGAACCATGTCGAAAAGGCTCAGCACTTATATCTGACCATGGGAGGAACACATCCAAGAACCATGTCAAAAAGGCTCAACACTTATATCTAGCCATGTGGGGAACACATCCCGCATCCATGCTAGAAAGTATCAACACTTATATCTAGCCATGTGGGGAACACATCCTGCATTCATGCTAGAAAGGCTCAGCACTTATATTCGACCATGGAAGGAACTAATCCTACCATGTCAGAAAGGCTCTACACTTATATCTTTCCATGGAAGGAAGCAATCATACCATGTCAGAAAGGCTTTGCACTTACATCTTCCCATGGAAGGAACCAATCCTACCATGTCAGAAAGGCTCTCGGAATCATCACTTCCCCTTGGAAGGAACCTCGATTTGGAGAACACCAAGTTTCTCCCTTAAGTACTCAAACTTCACTCTGGCTAATGGCTTGCTCAACACATCAGCTATCTGCTCATCCATCGCAACATACTGGAGCTTCACTGCTCCTCTTTGCACCATATCCTTGATATAGTGATATTTGATCTCGATATGCTTTGACTTGTCATGGAACACTGGGTTCTCAGACAACTTCACACAACTCTAGTTGTCGCAATATATATAAGTAGCATCCAACTGGAGATCAAACAAATCAGATAGTAGCTTCCTCAGCCACACTGCCTCACAACTAGCCGAACAAGCTGCGACATACTCTGCTTCGGTTGTACTCAGTGCCACGCAGGATTGTTTCTTGCTAAACCAAGAGATCACACCTGATCCCATATTGCAGAAACACCCAGAAGTTCTCTTCCTATCGATGGCACTGCTTGCCCAATCCGAATCCACATAACCCTCTAGGTTAATCTTCTGATTCGCCTCATACTTGAGCCCATAATCAACTGTACCCTTCAGGTACTTCAGAATATGCTTTGTAGCAATCAAGTGAACATGTCTCGGATCTGTCAGGAACTTGCTCAATGTGTTCACAGCAAAGCAAATATATGGTCTCGTGTTCGTCAGGTACATCAAGGAACAAATCATCTGACAATACATCGTGGCATCAACCAACTCTGATGAAGCAACACTCAA
This sequence comes from Pseudotsuga menziesii, assembly GCA_001517045.1. Lineage (NCBI taxonomy): Eukaryota > Viridiplantae > Streptophyta > Pinopsida > Pinales > Pinaceae > Pseudotsuga > Pseudotsuga menziesii. The sequence continues at coordinate 116,701 of LPNX011174439.1, read as the reverse complement.
TAGCTTCAGGTTTGATTCCATAGGTGTGGTCATGGCCTTGTAGTCCGTCATCCTGAACCTCTTCAAGATCTCTACTGCATACTTCTCTTGTCCCAGGGAGATTCCATCCACATTCTGCCACACCTCCATGCCTAGAAAGTAATGCATCATACCCAAGTCCCTTTACTCGAACTTGGAAGCGAGTCTCCTTCTTGCATCTTTAGTGAGTTCCTCTTTTCCTGTCAGGAACATGTCATCGACATATAACAGGAGCATCATTGGTATTCCACCTTCAACCTTTGAAGTAAAGGTTGGAATCCGCTTTACTCTCAATAAATCCTAGATTCATCAGTAATCTGTCCATCCTGTCATACCATGTCGAACCTCAAGATATTCTACAGTCACTCCCTATGAAGCGGAGCATCATTCTCCCTCTGCCTTTCGTACTCTATGCATTGAAACATTCTGTACTGGAGTGACAAGTAGCTTTCTCTGCTACTAATATTCTATGTATCCATCTAGGGTCACTGGATATCAAGATCCTGAACCTTTTCAAAAGTTCTTCTCGCACCCATATGTGAGCTTGTCATCCTCTATAGGATTTCATCTTCAATCTTGTAGCAAAGGTTAAGATCTTCATCAATCTAGGTGATATTCAAGCTCCTCATGTATGTGTTATCCTATGGGTGCCTTCTGAGTTCGTACAAGGCCTTCTTTAATTTGCGCACATGAGTCTTCCTGTCATGTGCCTTAACTTCCAGTGGCTGCAAATGTCTCTTTGTAGTTTATGCCTTCTTTTTATGAGAAGCCTCGTGCTATGAATCTTGCCTTGTATCCTACTACATGAGGGATTTTTTAGATCCATATGGAAGATGCTACAGACTTCCCTTCAGGTATTCGACATCGCATTCTAGTTATCATTCTTCATTTTGGATTATTTCTTGAACTGTCGCCACTTGTTCTTTGGAACAAGTCTCATCCTTCTTTTCTTGTAGGCGATTGTACGTGATCTTTCCTACAAGTCAAATGCATTAGTTATATGGTTAGAAACATTTCATAAGGCATATTCATAATGGAAAATTCTTATGCATAAAGATATGATCATGCAACTATTTTAGCCTATACAACATTCATCCATATCTCACAAAAACTTTCTAGATGCCTTTCATCTCTACCATGACATCATTGAGATTGTGCACTAATCCAATATGTTAGCAAAGAGGTTTCATTCTAGATAAGTAGCAATGGAGAGTTGTATGGCACCATGAGCTACTTACCCATCACATGCATATTAGTACTATACTGTCATTAATGCAAACATTCTATCATGCATAACACATCAACTGAATATCAAACAATATCATGAAATGACAATTGAATACTTATCTCTATTTGTTTCGTGCGTAGACTCCTTCTTTTAGCTTCATCATCTTTATCATGTTCTTCATTCATAACATCATCATTTCTTATCCAAATGCTAAGATGGATAAGAGGTTCTTTAAGAATTGAGTTCTTCATATTCCTCATCGCTTGAGGGATCTTCTTTGAATCATGAGAGCTAGATCTTCAGTTGCTCCCATCTTCTTTTCTCTTATTATGAGTTGAGCTTCATCTTATGTGTGCTCTTCCCAGAGTTAATCACTTCCTTCTGGCACACATTCCTCGAATGAATGAATCCCATGATCCTGGGAGGCCATTCAAGGTGGTTATCACAACTTCTGCATTCTCTACTTCTTCATCCACTGCTTCAAGTTGTTCTTTGATTTCAGAGACCCTTGTAAAGTATGACTGTATGTTCTCTGCATTTTGGATCTTTACATTCTTCAACTGGTTTCTCAAAGTAATCTTCTGATTTATGTTCTTCCGTTCAAATAGCTTGGTCAAGGAAACAAACATCTCTTCAGGTTTCTTTAGGGAAGACACCTGATCCTTGATTGAATCAGCAATGATCTTCTTGGCCTTGACCAAGTTCTTCTTGTGTAAGGCTTTAGCCTCATCTCCCTCTGAAACCAGAACCTCTCCACTTATGTAGGTGTCCAATTCATTTTCTTCAAGAACCGGTGAAAACTTATACTTCCATGCTCGGAAGTTTTCAGCTTTACCAAGATTTTCATCAAGCTGGTGTGATAGGTCATTTTGAAATTAGAACCTCAAATGTAAATAGTAAAAGATTAGATGTTACCAATTTTAGGTGTTTGTCCTGATTTCGGATTTGGCTGATCTAGGGTTTGGAGAGAAACCCTAATTTTAAAAACTTGGAATCTTTCAGATCTAATTGAATAGAAATATGGGCCTCTTCAAGGAGAGATGTTCAATGTACTCCTTTTCTGAAAACATTGGAGGGAAGCTCCCGAAACAGGAAGCCCTAGTTTTCCAATTTCCTCTGTAGAAATTCCTGATATTCTTTCTGCGGTATTTTCGAAAGTACTACTCCTCTGTGTCTGAAATTTTGTACTGAGTTAACCTCTTCTATCCTCTTTCCAACACCGTAGGTTTGACCAGAATTGGTTTCACCAATTGGGACTTATGAGAGTTTTCCCAAGGTGTCTTATTTCAGGACTATTTAGCATAGCGAACTTGTACAGACTTCCACATGTCACTATTTCACCTTCAGGGTCTGAAAATTTTACCACAGAAAGTACAGTCCATTCCCTATTTAGAACATCTTGCGAAATTTCATTTGGACCTTCGTAGCCCGAGATATAGCAATTATCCCTAGGTGTCTTGTTTAGGGATGATTCCTAGAAGATGCTGGAACCTTGATTTGGAGGAATCATGTCTCCCAGAATATAGCGAATATGAGGATGAAATTGTTACATAGGGTACATCAGGGTTTTATCTTCGGCCTGTGAAAATTTCGATCCTTGAGCCTTCTTCAATCTCAAGATATAGCGAATGTACCCAAACTACTAGTTTTAGTATTTTAGGGTTTTTCAGGCCCGGGGTCAAATTAGGGTTTGAATTTCCCGGAGTTTTACCCAACCAAAAATCTCGACCTTGGTCTCTAAATTTCGATTTTGAGGAGGAGAGAAATCCTATGCTGGGATCACTCAAAAATTCCACTTCTCTGAAAAGCCCTAATTTCCTGATGCAGAAACTGAAAATGCCTGGAATCAAATTCTGCTTCAACAGAAAGATGCACCCTTCAATGGAGAGTTAGCCTAGCCCTCTTTTGTTAATGGATTGTGGAGAGAGACCCAAAAATTAAAAAGCCCTAGCTTTTGCAGCTGCACAATATCTTCTTCTCAGGTTAGCTCTGATACCATGTTAGATTTTTATCATTTAATCAATATGATCTAGGATATTATATGAGAGAATAACATGCACAACAATAATCACAAGAGACAAGAGACACAAATAATTTTCCTCAGGGAAACCATAAAAGAGAAAACCCCGCAACTTCCTCAGAGATAGAATGAGCACTAATAGAAAAAGTAAAACCCGAAAACATAAAGATGATCTCCGACAACTAATCTCTCTCACTTGTGCTAGCGCTTCCTCTCTCACTCATGCGCCTCAGCTGAGTGAGTGAATGTGTATCAAATGAGGAGCGCCTCCCTATATTTATATTCTTTTGTTCACTTGACATTTAACTCAACTATGTCGGCCCCAGTGTACTTGACTGGGTCGACTTATCTATGGAGACTCTAGTTCCCCACAACGGTGGAGACTTTTCCCCCTGACTTACAAAGGAGGGGACTTCCTCATGACTATTAGTAGTTCTCTCGATAGGGACATCAGGGTATAATGAAATACACATGATTCTCTTGATAAGAACATCGGGGTATGACTTTACATGACTTGATTACATTAATGATTCTCACAATAGGAACATCAGGGTGTAATACATAAGATATACAAGTGAATACATTCCGAAGTTACAAATACATCAATATGAGTGTCATCATCCACATTACAGACTTGATAAATTTCCTTGTAAGTGTCAACGTGTGAAAGAATGGTATCATTATCACTGAAATGACCCCGATGACAATCCAATTCTTCAATCTTATATATCATGGCAATATGAGGAAGGTCTCTAGCCATATCTTTAATCAAGGGCTCCTCATGTGCACCTATGAAGTCTTCATTATAATGCAAATATAGAATACAATTGTCATGACTTTTACAGAAGTAATCTAGGAGTAGCTCTAAATATTCAATGTTTTTTACCATTGCAAAATGAGGAGGGTCTTCTTTATGATACTCTGTGTTTGACAAAATAATAAGTAAAGATTGCTTTAATGAACCTTTCCAAAACTTTCTTACTACCCCCATCATTATGCCACTACTTCAAAAACATGCGAAGGAAGCTTGAAAGGGAGGTAATACATTTGTCAGGAAGGCCCTAAAAAAGCCAACAACAAGCATCTCCCTGAAGAGTACTGTTGGTACCAAAATCTGCCCCCATCAAATTTTTTAGATTTCAACAGCACGCATGTAAAGACGTACCTCGATTTTTACTGCCAAAATGTTTACAAGTATTTTCACCAAAGCGATTCCCACAAAGTCTGCACTCTTTTCACTATCTTCCATCAAATTTGCATCATCTTCCAAAATTCCACTAAATTTGTGAAGTTTTCTTCTATTAAGATTTGATCCCATAAATTCTTGACCTATAAATAATAGTTTTTATTTAAAAAAATAAAATGATTAAATAATAATTATATTTAAAAAAAGAGAATTATTATTTAATTGTTTTTTTTTTAAAATAATTTTTTATTTTATCAAATTCAAGGTTTTATCCATTATCCTTTTATATTGTTACGTGTTAAGTTCTTTGAAAAGGAATAACGTTTTATCATATAAAAAATTGGTCCCTTTCCAAGTCGATTCACATCTCCAAATTGGAGTCATGTTAAGTTCTTTTAAAGGGAATAAAGTTTTATCATATAAAAATGAGTCATGTATGATACAAGTTTTATCATAAAAAAATGGGTCTCTTTTCAAGTCGATTGACATCTTCAAATTGTAGTCATGTTAAGTTTTTTTTAAGGGAGTAAAGTTTTATCACATAAAAATGAGTTATGTATGATAGAAGTTTTATCATTAAAAAAATGGGTTCCCTTTCCAAGTCGATTCACATCTTCAAATTGTAGTCATGTTAAGTTTTTTTTAAAGGGAATAAAGTTTTATCATATAAAAATGAGTCATGTATGATAGAAGTTTTATCAGAAAAAAGAATGGGTCTCTTTCCAAGTCAATTCACATCTTCAAATTGTAGTTATGTTAAGTTCTTTTAAAGGGAATAAAGTTTTATCATATAAAAATGAGTCATGTATGATATAAGTTTTATCATAAAAAAATGGGCCCCTTTCCAAGTCGATTCACATCTTCAAATTGTAGTCATGTTAAGTTCTTTTAAAGGGAATAAAGTTTTATCATATAAAATTGAGTCATGTATGATAGAAGTTCATCATAAAAAAAATGGGTCCCTTTCCAAGTTGATTCACATCTTCAAATTGTAGTCATGTCAAGTTCTTTTAAAGGGAAGAAAGTTTTATCATATGAGTCATGTATGATAGAAGTTTTATCATAAAAAGAAATGGGTCCCTTTCCAAGTCGATTCACATCTTCAAATTAAAGTCCTTAAGGTTTTTTAAAAATGGAATAAAGTTTTATCATCTAAAAATGATTATGATATTAAAAAAAAAAAACGAGTTGTTAAGTTTTTTAAAAGGGAATAAAGTTTTATCATATAAAAATGAGTTATATGATATTAAAAAAATGAGTCATATGATGAAATTTTATCATATAAATAGAAAAATGGGTCCCTTTCCAATTGGATTCACATCTCCAAATGGGTCCCTTTCCAAGTGGATTCATATCTCCAAATTGTAGTCGTGTTAAGTTCTTTAAAAAGGGAATAAAGTTTTATCATATAAAAATAAAAGTGAGTCATATGATGAAGTTTTATCATATTAAAAATTTGGGTCTCTTTCCAAGTTGATTCACATCTCCAAACTGTAGTCATAACCTACCATCGTCTAAACTGTCGAGGTGTCAAGTACCCACAAGGCAAGTGTCATGTGCGTCCAAGAAAAGTCTACAAGTCTGATACTCTATGCACCACATGTCGATTCTTAATATTTTGTTTTTACGTCGATAGATGATTTTATTTGAGATTTGGGGTGGACTACGACCTATGCTTTTTCATCTAAGGACAAGGATGGGACAAGTGTACTGTCCAGATTGATACTATGGCAGTTGTTCAAAATTCCAAATAAAAAGAAATATAAAAAATAACTAGTAACTAGCTAATGAATGGATAACTGGTAGCAGTCCATGGATAACTCATCGCTGATGAATGGATAACCAACAGTTCATGGCAGATAACTAAAAGAATGTGAGATAAAAAGAAAAAGAATATAAAAAATAACTGATAATTGAGGCATGGATAACTCACACTTAAACCCATTTAATTAAAAAAATATGAAAAATAAAAAAATATTTTCAAAATGTCTTCCATTTTATAACTATCTCTCAACCATTTAATCCTTATTGACGTGATCCAACCACAAACTATGTGGATGCCCTAGTCTTATATATATAAATTATATATATTATAAAAACAACAATACCTAGAATTTAAAAACAATAATCAAAAGCAGCAATGCATAAACTCGAAAAGCTTGGTTGGGTAGCTATTCTTCTCTCCAATATTCAAAAGATCCACAAGGTTTTGCTAAGAAGTTCTATTTTTTATTTTTTTTCGCCTTGGAATATGCAATGTGCGATTTGAGCTTAAAATGATGATTACGATGATGAAGGGACTCCATCACTTTATTTGGTTGAACTTTTATCGTTTTATTCAGAAATATGTGCACTCTCGTCAACGAGATGTAACACACCTGCTGGTTACGTCGAGAGGCGCATTCTACAGCCCGGTATGAGGTAGAAGTGTAATTCCGTGCTCAACGTGGAGATGACACATGTCACATAAAAAAGTCGGCTTATATATCTATATATATACAAGTCGGCTTAATAATTAATAATCTTAGATGTATATATATATATATATATATATTTGTAAGTAAATCAAAACACCTATATTTGTAAGTAAATCAACAATTGCACTCCAAAAAAGGGTTTGCATCTCGAAATATTTGATCCCTCTCGGCGCATGATAGAGCTGGGTAACGCTGGATCTAAGCTGGTAGTAGCATTCCAGAACCGTCTATGACATGATATAGTGGTTCTTGATGCAGTTGAACCATTACTGAAGTAAAAGGGAGGTATTGTTGTGGGATAGGCATTAAGCACGATAGATTAAGACTGTTGTGGGATTTATTGAGGAATTATCTTCAGCTCATGTTCTTGTCCATTCTAATGCCATGAAGAAAGAGTGTTTCATCTAGCAAATACTCACCTTTGCTATGAATAAATGTCTCCAATTATTGTGCAAACTACGAGATCTGCGTTCTTCTATGAATCAATAAGGAACCTGTTGACACCATGTTCACCAAAAGAATCGACTCAACGCATCAAATCTTTCTTTTTATCCAGCACAGTACTTGTTATTTGGCACAAGCTTTGAATGCAGGGTGTAGCACAAGAAATGAAGTGGAATGTGAGCAGCTTATTTGCGTTCCAAGGGCATCTTTAGTTCAACATGGAAACTTACGTATGTAAACTTGGAAATTAGACTTAAAATTATTGTGGTCAAGGCAGTTCAATATCATTTCTAGAAAATCAAGCCCAACATCTTCATGTAATATTTAAACTTTCAAAGGATACATGTGGCATATTATTTGAGGGAGTACATCCGGATTTCTAAACAGAGAATTAGCTATAGGTGAATTAAGTTCTAGCAGTTAGTACATTTTAGGGACTCAAATGGCCTACCTCCAATCCAGAAGTAGTCAAAGCTCATCATGAGAAATAGGATCTACGAAGACTTGTGTATGCTTAATTGTAAGCCTGAAGGTGCATATATATTGTTATATTTGATGAGTTTTAAAGGTTTCACTATGTAAGGGCTCATCTACAGACAAGTATCAACAAATTTATGGGAAACAAGTTTTATCCATTTAATAAGAGTCGTTATATGAAAAAAGAATATGCATTTAAAATTTTTCACAAAGTTAAAATTTTATTTTTATTTTTTATTTTTTTATTTTTTTGTAAATTTATAAAATTGAAAAAGGTTAGTGGACTTACTAGATGAAATTTAAAGATTTACTCTAAACATTCATTAGCTAAAGCAAAATAAAAAAGGTGGAAAACAAAAGTTGTATTTTGGGAATAAAAATATTTATTCCTTGTAACAATGCCAAAATCTTGCCACTTGATACACACTTCGGGTCACGTGGCATAAATCTTCAAGCCACTAGGTGTGTCCTTGGGGGCAAGTCACAAGTCAATTGTTGTCACTTTATACTTGACTCCTTCATCTAGGCCAACTCCTAGCGAGGCCAGGGGGGATGGTCCCTAAGAAAATAAAACTACGGTTTTTATTAGAGATTTAGTTATGGAGGCACTCCGCATGTTTTTGTCTTGTATACGGAAGTGACCATGCACTAGCTAGGCTACTTTATTTTGTAATGTTGTTTTATAAAGTTTAAAGTGACTCTTATGTAAATGAGTCTTTTTATAAAGTATTCCCTTGTTTTAATTTCATAAAGTGACTTTATGAGATAAAGTGCACTTGGTTCATAAAGTAAATGTGACTTTATTAAAATTAAATGTAACCGCTTTTGGGGGGGAAGTTTCTCAACCCTTGATCTTGAAAAGACAATAATTAATCTTGGCCTTTGGATTTAGGGAATGGGGAAGGTGAAAAGTCACTCTCAAGTTATAAGAGAGAGCATAGGGTAGTGTGCAAGACAAGTTGAAGGAAAGCATTTTCAAGAGTGAGCATTTGGCTGAGTTATTTGTAGAGAGAGAGGGAGTTGCAATTTTTCTCAAGTGGGCACGAATCCCAAGGAGAATTCTTTTTTATCAAGAGGGCACAAATCCCAAGGAGCTGAACAGTTTTCCAAGGCATTTAGTTTCTGTTGAGTTGTACTATTCCGTACAGTCCGTACGGTACAATAGTGGCATAGATTTCGAGAAAAATTTATGGGCACGATTTTCGAGAAGAAGGATTTTTTTCAAGCACAGAAATTCGTAGTCTGTTGGGTACAAAAATCGAGGTGGGCATGGAAATCAAGAAATATGGCACAATCATTAATGCTGAAATAAATGTTGCTGTAAATTACTTTTATGCCTGATAAATGTTGCAATAAAATTTCTCTTGGACTGGTTTTCCCCGAGGTGGGGATTTTCCAGGGTCACATTGACCAAAATTCTATTGTTTTATGGGTTTATCAGTCTACTATTTTTTTTATTTATATTTCCGCTGCTACATACTTAGTTTCAGTGTTTCAGCTTGTTGGATTGTTGATTTAAATGCATGAGAATTTTTTTATTAATGACATGTCTAAGTTTGAAATATGGGCAAACTAAGTGTTTGACAAAAGTCTAAAAATTTTGTCAATTTTTATACATGGTATCAGAGCTGAGGCTCTGAGATTACAACTGATTGTGGGGACAACAGTAGTGTTGAGTTTTTAGGCAAGGGTTATTGTTGTGTTTTTAACAACTTGTGTGTTGGAAAAACCTTATCTAGATATGATTTGTAGGTGGTGGGGAAGAGTGAACATATTGTTCTTTTGGTGGTCTATTTTTTTTCTTTGATAGCAGAGATGGTTGCATGCATCAGATATGAGAATCAGTTGGATGGTATGTCCAACTACTTGCAGTGAAAAGTCAGGATGGCTACTGTTCTCAAAGAAAACAGACTATGGACCATAGTTAGCACAGTGGTAACTCCTCCTGCTGATACTAATCCTATTGATTTGGATATTCATCAGGAAAAAGAGGCCAAAGCGCAAAGTTTGATTTTGGATGGTATAAAGGACCACCTTATTCCACATGTAGGTGAGAAGAAGACTGCTTATAATATGTGGACTACATTAAAAGGCTTGTATGAGTCTAAGAATGAGAACTGGATAATGGCTCTCAAGAAAAAATTGCAGGGGACCAAGATGGCCATGGGTGAGAGTGTAGCTTCTTTTCTTACCCGGGTGGCCCAGATAAAAGATGAGCTAGCTGCAGTTGGAGAAGTCATTTCTGATTATGAGTTAGTGCGGATAGCCTTGACATGCTTCACTAAGGAATGGGAAGTCTTTGTGAAGTGTGTGGTTTCTCGAGAAAACCTTCAAGATTGGAGCAGATTATGGGATGATTTCACTCAAGAGGAGATTCGGGAAGGATCTCAAGGCAGTGGACAAAAGGAGGGTACTAGTGAAGAGAATGTTGCTCTTTCTGCTAAGAGAAAGAAGAAGTCCAAGATGGACTTGAGCAAAGTTCGATGTTTTGCTTGCAGCAAGTATGGACACTTTGCTTCTTAGTGTTCTAAGAAGAAGAAGAAGAAGAAAGAGGAGGAGGAAGATACAGTTGTTGCAGCTACAACAGAAGAAGATGACTTTGCGAGAAGATTCGAGAAGGAGTTCTCGTTGTTCTCCCTTATTTCTAGTGCCGAAAGCAATGGAGTAGTTCAGAATGGTACTTGGTATATTGACATTAGAGCCTCACGTCATATGACTAGAATATGGCGTATATATTTCGGTATAATTTTTGAGACTGGTCCTGACTGATTCGTTCAGTCAGAAGGGGGACATGCACGTGCTGTGCGAGGAGTTGGAAAAGTTAGATTCCAACTTAGTCATGGAGGATACCTTGATCAGGATGGGGTCCTCTTTGTTCTAGGGATGAGGGTAAACTTGCTCTCAGTCTCAGCTCTGAAAGATGTAGGGTATTCGACATTGTTTCAGAGGGGACATGTGTACATTTTTCTAGATAGAGATGATCCGGGACATGTTTAAATATACTCGGAGAGAGCAAGACTAACTGATCCACAATTGATTGGTGATCGGTTCGGTGAGCTGTACAAGTTCGGTGCACAACTCACGGTTGATGAATCAGATGAGGAGCAGGAGGCTCCTAAGGTTGCAGTGACGCCAAAGGGTACAGTATCGAGTTCCGATGGAAGAGAGGGAGTCTCTTATGAGTACTGCCAGGAGGCTCAACCAACATGAGTGAACTAATGCTCAAGAGTGGGGAATTGATTCTCCTAGGAGCTCAGGGTTCCGGGTGGCTTCCAGAAGGTTATCTTCATATTTGAGTTCAGTGCAGGTTATAGCATTGGTTCCAGGTTCAGAGAGAGCGCCTACAACAAACAATGTGATGGATTTGAGGATAGGACCTATTGATGATGGTAGTGAGTACATCCCTCCCTAAGAGGGAGTGTTAGAGATTTAGCTCTCGAGGCACTCCACATGTTTTTGTCTTGTATGTGGAAGTGACCATGCACTAGCTAGGCTACTTTACTTTGTAGTGTTTTATAAAGTTTAAAGTGACTCTTATGTAAATGAGATTTTTTTATAAAGTATTCCCTTGCTTTCATTTTATAAAGTGACTTTATGAGATAAAGTGCACTTGGTTCATAAAGTAAATGTGACTTTATTAAAATTAAATGTAACCTCTTTTAGGGGGAAAGTTTCTCAACCCTTGATCTTGAAAAGACAAGATTTAATCTTGGCCTTTGGATTTAGGGAATCGATAAGGTGAAAAGTCACTCTCAAGTTATAATAGAGAGCCTAGGGTAGTGTGCAAGACAAGTTGAAGGAAAATTTTTTCAAGAGTGAGCATTTGGCCTAGTTATTTGTAGAGAGAGAGGGAGTTGCAATTTTTCTCAAGTGGGCACAAATCCCAAGGAGATTTTTTTTTCTCAGGAGGGCATGAATCCCAAGGAGCTGGGCAGTTTTCCAAGGCATTTAGTTTTTGCTGAGTTGTACTATTCTGTACAATCCATATGGTTCAACAGCGGAACATATTTCGAGAAAAATTTATGGGCACAATTTTTGAGAAGAGGATTTTATTTCAAGCAAAGAAATCCGTACAGTCTGTATAATCTGCTGGGAATGGAAATTGAGGTGGGAACGGAAATCAAGGTGGGCACACAAATTGAGAAATATGGTACAGTCATTAATGTTGAAATAAATGTTGCTGTAAATTATTTTTCTGCTTGATAAATGCTGCAATAAAATTTCTCTTGGACTGGTTTTCCTCGGGGTGGGGTTTTTCCAGCATCACATCGACCAAAATTCTATTGTTTTATGGGTTTACTAGTCTGCTGTTTTTTTTATGTATATTTCCACTGCTACAAACTTAGTTTCAGTGTTTCAACTTGTTCGGTTGTTGATTTAAATACATGAGAATTTTTTTATTAATGACATGTCTAAGTCTAAAATTTGGGCAAACTAAGTGTTTGACAAAAGTCTGAAATTTTTGTCAATATTTCTACAGTTTTTAAGCTAAGTTATGAAGGTGAAATTAATTCTAGGAGTTTGAAAATGCTAAAACGATAGATCCACAACAATGAAATAAATCAATAACATACAATATCATCGACCATGTCACATAATTCGATTTAAACAAAAATGATTGGATAGTAAACTAGTGCTAATGGAGTTAAATAACTGCCGATAAAAGGAAATGTTTTGCCCTACTTCTTGGTCAGTTTTAGATTTATTATGAATGAGTGGATTATGGGAAGATGGATTCCAATTTACTTTAAAGTACGTGGAATGAGTTTGGATTGCCAAGTGTGGTTCTTCACGAGAAAAGGTCTAGATTGGAGTCGCGGAGGTGTATGCAACATTGACATCAAACGAGGGTGTAGCATGATGGAACCCCATAGTGACTACCGAGTCATTGAAGGATTTTCCCACAAATGATAAAGTGTTGAAGACACCGCATTTCTGTCTATGGGAATTAATTTTATTATGGAGTAATTACAAAGCTACAAGTCCCTTTCTGATTGTCTAACAGATCAAGCGAACCTGCGATGGATGAGAGCATATAGAGACAAATAGAAAATCTGATTCTTATTTGCAAATAGAGAACTAAAAGAAAAAGAACTACGTGCAAAAACAAAAATGCTATTTAATTAATCTAACTACGAATCTCTTTTTTGAAATACCAACTACTTGGGTAAGCCTTTTCAGTTGCACCGTACTTCGAGAAAGCGTAGTGGTTCATTACTCTTTATTGCAAAAAAAAAAGAAAACTGAAAAGAAACTACTCTAAGGTTAGCAACTACAATAATAATACAAAGCATAAAATCAAACCATAAAATGAGCGACACAAACCCCCTAGGGGGGATGGGGTGTGGGTGCTGGGTATCCCACTTTATTTTCCTATATTACTTATTATTACAAGATAAAGGTGGATGCCTTTGGTCCTTTTAGATTTGGATCTAGAGGCTTACAAGGTTGATGAAATAGAAAAGGATCACGGTAAGTTGCTATGATAAATCATGAATGGCCTAGATCCTTGATATTTGGGAAACACTTCGTCTTACATGTTCATCAGAAGTGTAAAACCAAACACCTATAATGTGTTGATTAAGACATCAGAAGCATAAAAAATTTAAGTACTGAAAGATCATAAATATGCACAAATGCTTAACAAAACTAGATCTATTAAAAAATGAAGCTTGAAAGACTTAGATCTAACAACATACTTAAACAAATGATCCTTTAGATATTCTATTAAAATAAACTAATTTACTTAAGCATGAAAAAAAATCATAACCCAAAAATAAAGTTTAAAGAAAAGATGAAGGAGAGAGAGAGTTGGATGGAGCTAAAGATTGGGAACTTTTGGGTTGTGGAGTCTGTTGGTGGAGAGAGAAGGGACTATGCTCTTTGAAAATTATTGAAAGTTGGAGCAGTAAACCAAGATCAACCATCCCTTCAAGTTAGATACTTGCATCTACTTATAAATCCTTGCATAAGAAAAATTCAAAAGCAAAGGTGTTGCTGGAAGCAGAAACTTGGAAAGCATGCAATTAAACAAAATGTACATACAAACTAAGATATTCGACAACCATTAAACAATAAGAGCATGGATCAAACTATAACAATCTCTTATCCTATTAGGATATAGAATCCATTACTGGTCCATAGTTAACCAAAGAAATGAACAAAGAAAAGAAGCTAATACTAGTTACCTCATAAACCATGCAATAATCATCCACACACTTGAGCCATACACCACATGAGACCTCCAAATATTTTTTATTATTCCAAATGATATTACAAAATATAGAAGCGGAGCTTAAGTATCCTTTTGGTCCTCTCTAACCATGAGAAAATTAGAGCCAAAGAACTGCTTAAATAACCAAATGAAGAGAAATGCCCAAAGAAGGGTGAATTGACTAACTAGAGAAGAGAGATAGAGTTCATGAGTGAACTGGAGATTGGAGTGGAGTTCAACACTAGAGATGGATTCCACCTCTCAAGTGGTAGGCACCCTCTCTCAATGGGATTATCTCCCATCAACTAGATGATGCCAAATATGCTAATGCACCCTCCTCCATGGAGAAATGTGCCCCCCTAATCTAACAAACTCATATTACTTCAAAGGATTTGATTGGAATCAGGTGGACTTGGCCTTCTATTTGAATTTTAGTTAATTCCAATTAACTCCGCCACTTCAAAAACATGTATGGGACAAGTTTCCTAAATCAATGGGATTTTATTTTTCTCCATAGTTTCCAATTTTGGCACATTTATCACTATTTGAGAGAAAATCAAATTAAGTAAAAAAATTACTAATTTGACTCTCAAAGTGGGTTTTGGGGTTAGGTGAGCCCTCTGAGTTAGAAAACGAGCACCCCCATGGAAAATTCCACCTCCTAAATGTTGTATTTTTAAATTGTTTATGCCCAATAACAAGAGGATCACTGAAATAATGACAAGCACAACAACACAAAGAAAACACAAAGAATTATCCTAGGAAACCCTCGTGGGGGAGAAAACCCAACAAAACTTCCTCATTATAAAATCCAACCAAATACAATGTAAGATCCCAAGAACAAGATAGACTACTTCCTCTCCTTCAGATGGACTCCTCTTTCTCTCTCATGTGAACTTACTTGAGTTGTAAGCATGTCCAAATGGGGAGGGTGCCTCATCTATGTATATTACACATAAAAAGGTAAGCATAATAACCCAACAGGGTTTACTTCATGTCTTCACTAGGGCCGACTTGCCTTGGGAGACACATCAATAACTTTATGTAACACCCCGGTTTTGATCCCATTTGCATTAAATATATATGATGTAAATATTGTAATTAATCATGGTGTGGAGATAAAGGAAAAATCCCCACCATTGATTTATCATTTTATGTTTGGGCGATTAAAATCGATGCTGATGATATTTTGTGCTAACCGACACATTATAATTTTGGACATCATATAAATATGCAATTTAATTAAATACCCACAACTAGCTATGTCAATGCAACATTAAGAGATGGGGGCATGATTTCCTAAGGATAAGGGGGGGGGATGTTTAACCTTGAGCAAATGGGGTGAAGCCAAGTGTCAAAAGGAGAACCCATCAGCTACCAACCACATTTCTTATCTTATTCAACCGACCACTTAAATCTCTAGGGAGTAGTTGGGCAGTTATTGCCTTAGGGAAGGGGAGTATGGGCAGCTGTCAGTCCTGACAGAGCTGTCAGAATTTGACCCCATGCTTTCCCAAGTGAGATCTCTCACCCAATTACCCTCACGTGGAGGAAGGGAGCGACATTCTTCACTCACAGAGGTAGTCATACCCCAATTTTCCCTTAGGTGGAAGGGAGTAACCACAATTGCACTCACGCGCAGGTATTTTTTTTCTCATGCACGCACATCGTTGATTTTCCCCACATAGGAATTCCATTTCGGGGAAGCAATTTGTTTTTACCATTCACGTTGTTGCATATTTCTGGAGTTTTCCCATGTTTGGGGAGTCGATTGGGCAAGGCTCAGTGGTTGGGAGTCTTCCTTGAAGTTTTTGCTGTTGTTTCTCATCACCTGGTTGGGGAAATTTGTTGTATTGATTGCCCGACGAGTGGGAGAAGAGACCCACAATTTCTTGGGTGTTGTTGAGTCTGTTTTGGCCATGTTAGGGCCAAAAAATCCCTGGGAATGGAGTTGCTATTAAGGGGATTTTTTCACCCATCTTGGCAATTCGTTTTGTTTCCCAACTATTTTTCCTCAACCCAGAATTTTGTATTTTGCTGTGTATGCATCTGTGCTTTGGTCGGAACTTGCATTGTGTTGTGTAGAGAATTCCTGTGTTGGCTTGGCCGAGTAATTCCAAGAATCCATCCTTTAGTGGGCTAACTGTGTTTGGATGTGGTTATTGGCTTGATAGTGGGTGTTTGGCTTTGCTGTGTGCAAGTCTGTGTCCCCTAGTTCCCTATGGAAATCATGCCTAGCTTGGGGGTGGCAATGATGCTGAGAGAGTAAGGAGAAAACTGGCCTATGGTTGGGTGGAACGTTACAACGACATAGCTTGTTGCAGGGAAAGATTCTTCTCAAGATAAGTATTCTTGTATTTTATTTCCGCAGTTGTATTTGTTTATGAAATAATATGAACATGTTGAATGCTTGAATGGAATGTGTTTTCCTTCCGCTATGTGTTATTGATTTATGCATATTTGTATGTTTTTAAGTTCAATGCATTTATATCATGTTCATGGGGCTAGTTTGCCCGGATTGATAGTAGCATAGTCATGTCCTCTCTCTGGTAGAGGGGTGGGGACGTGACACTTTAACCAAAACTTTGTGGGTACTATTGACCTGACTTACAACATAGGTTTAACCTTAATACTTTTACATGACAAAATAAATCAAGGACATCTAAAATCAGAGGAATAACATCTCCGAAAAGAAGGGATACAATAATATAATAAAGGTACAATAGAATATCTTCTACAGTTACATTATTTCAACACTCGCTCTTAACAATGAAGGTATTCTACATCATCAACAACAACAACAACATCTATACAACTGATTGGTGGATCTATATGTCATAGGAAGTTTTGTAACAA
Source organism: Pseudotsuga menziesii (assembly GCA_001517045.1). Lineage (NCBI taxonomy): Eukaryota > Viridiplantae > Streptophyta > Pinopsida > Pinales > Pinaceae > Pseudotsuga > Pseudotsuga menziesii. The sequence continues at coordinate 99,781 of LPNX011174439.1, read as the reverse complement.
CATCATGAATTATCTTCATCGTGGAACATCATCATCACGGAGCATCATCATCATGGAACATCATCATCGTGAAACATCATCATCATAGAGCATGATCATCACATAACATCATCATCATGGAACATCATCATCATAAGCATAAGTCATCTGCTAGATTTTTTATCATTTAAGCAATATGATCTTAGGATCTTATCTGAGAGAATAACATGCACATCAATAAACACAAGAGACACAGAGAATTTTCCTCAGGGAAACCATAAAGGAGAAACCCCCACAACTTCCTCAGAGATAGAATGAGCACCAATGGCAGCAGTAAAACCCAAAAACATAAAGATGATCTCCAACAGCTTGTTCTCTCTCTCTCTCACTTGAGAGAGCTTCTCCTCTCTCACTCATGCGCCCCAGTGAGTGTGTGTGTGATAAATAGAGAGGCTCACTCTCTATTTATATTCTTTCGTTCGCTTAATGTCCACTCCAACATGTCGGCCTCACTTAACAATCACTTACCAGGGCCAACATCTCTTGGAGAGTCTAATAACCCTAGTGCCCCTTAACTATGGGGACTTTTCCCCTCCAATCAACAAGGAGGGTTAACCTTAACACAATGGTGGGGACTATTGCCCCGACTTACAATAACTCACCTAGGGCTGACTTCTCTAGGATAGTCTAATAACCCTACGGCCCCACAACTATGGGGACTTTAACCCTTGATCAATAAGGAGGGTTACCCTCTACGACTTTACATAACTTGTTTACATTATTGAATCTCCCGATAGGAACATCAGGATATGACATGACTCAATTACATTACAGATGCTTCCTGGAAAAAACATTGGGGTACAATACATAAAATATACAAGTGAATACATTCCAAAGTTACAAATACATCAACCTCATCATTGTGGATCATCATCACCATGAGTTATGTTGGGCCTAGGAACAGTAAGGAAAAATTCATGGAGAAGAGCTAAAGGAGAAGAGGAAGGAGCTACGACCGAGGAAGTAGCATAAAGGAAAAAAGATGAAGGATGCTACGCCGAAGGAAGTGAAATAGAAGAAGAAGAAGAGGAGAAGGCGCTGGAAGAAGAATATGCGTCGGATAAGTAAGTTGTGACAAAATGATGGAGTGCGACATGAGACTGTACGACATAATATTAACAGTAGATGGCATGTAAGTAGCATAATGGGTGGAAAACGACAACAAGGCATAATGCTGAGAAAGTGGCAGGCCTTAACGATCGTGTGTACAAGCTCGACTGGAGCTGGCAGAAATCGCATGTGTGATGGCATATTTGTAAGTCAATCCATTAGTGCCTCCTGTTAGGTGTTTCTAGAATATGAAAGATGACATCGTGGCTAGATATAGTAAGTCGACTGAGATAGCGATAGAAATGAGTCTGTAATGAGTCTGAATAGAGACTGTATTGAGTCGGTATTGATTATGTATCAAGTATGTAGGGAATTGGTATTGAGTGTGTAATGGGGATATAAAATAAGGAACCTAAGCTGTATGCAGGTTAGACATTCCCTCGACAGTCAGTTTGTGTTGAACATTCCCCCGACAATCAGTTTGTGTTATACATTCCCCCGACAGTCAGTTTGTGTTATACATCCTCACGACAGTCAGTCTGTGTTAGACATTCTCCCTAAAATCAGTTGTTGGAGACTCTCGTTGGCTGAATAGAGTGAGTTCTTGGGTGGTGGCTCTGTATTGCTGAGTGCATCAGAGTAAAGGATTTGCTGTTGAGTGTGAAGAAGGGTAGGAAAGGTTGAGTTGATCCAAGTTGTGTGCGGATCACTAGTAGAAGTAGAATAGCAAGAGAACAAACATAAGATTAGAGAGCATGAGAGGGAGGAAGAGTCTGTAAAGTTAGAGAAAAATATCTTGAGTAGAGTCTACAACTTAGTGCACAGATAAAAGGTGCATCTATTTCCTCATGCCAAATGAAGAGCACCTTGTGGTTTTTTCTCGGATGGGTTTCCACGTTATATTCTGTGTATATGTGTGAATGTTGAAAGCAACTTAGATATATGTGTAAATGTTGTATTGAATGAATGAATGTAGATTTGATTATAAATGAATAGACGTATGATGGTCACATTGTATTACTGGATATGATTATGCTGCATGTCTGCTGTTTATTTACTGAAGTTGCATAAAGAGAGGTTGGGGCACAACTTAGCTCTTGAAGCATAGTGAACACATATAATCTACCCCCGAACTTTGTGGAGAGCCTTGGCGTAGGGCCAAGCTACCAAACACCCTCCCACCCAACTACAGAAATGTGGTTATGGAAATTACCCATCAAGAGAGATATCTCAGGTGAGAAAACATCTGCGTCGTAGGTGCTGCTGGTTGAGCTCTGCTCTATCGGGCCAATATCTCGACGAATGTGTGCTGAGCAGAAGGGACTGAACTTGTGTCAAGATCCCTGGAAAGAGGGACAAAGAGACAAAAAACCCAACAAATGGTTTTGTTTCTGGGACCCTGAATCGTTGTGGTGAGGGATATGTTGTGGCAACCAATGAAACCAGATATCCAAGGTTGGGAGGAATCCAAAGAGTTAGAGTTTGCTCGAAAAGAAAGTGAAGGATCTCAGTGGAACTTAATAGAGTGGCTGGGACGATACATCTACATAGACATCCATGAGATTTTATTTTACGAGTTTCCCATCATGTTGCATGAATGCATATCTAAGTTAGCGACCCAACAAACAAATTTTCAAGGTGGAGAACCAAGGGAGTGGACTCCCTAGTTAATTGAGCAATTGGAAGAAGTAAGAAACCCTGTGTCGAGGGTTGTATATTTTTGGATAAATAGTATCCTAGAGGGATATATTACTGAGTTTTTTGTTGAAACAATAACCTCATCTAGTGAGGCAGAGCAAAAAAAATTTCAAGGCCCATGCAGTAGATATCTGTCATCTTTAAAGACGTGGATAAAAATGCCTATATGTGAAAAATGAATTCTACGAATGTAACAAGATTGTATAGAAATAGAGTGGCTATGTCTCAGTAGAACCCTAAAGTGAGATGTTCCCAGGAGATAGTGGAATTGAACTATAGTTAGGCTTTTTAAGGAGCGGAAGAAGTTTCAGGTCCAATAAGCGAAGAAAAAATATGCTAGGAAGAGGGAGTTGCAACACAAATAGAGATGAAGAAGGCTACTATCTCATTTCATACTTAGATGAAGGGTCTTGTGATGAAGAAGAGGAATATTAGCTGATCTCTGAAGGAGATGAAGAGTCAAAAGAGTCGACTGAATCTCCAGAACAAGAACATGGTTAAAAATCTCCTACAACACCACATACTTTGCCAGAGGTAAGATCATGAGACTTATCTCCAAGTAATTATGCAAAAATGAGCAGTACTAACGCTGTAAATAGTGGACAAGGAAGTCTGACTAGCCAAAATTTTGTTCTAACTGTACCAGTGAAAAATACAATGGCTGAAGATGACATTAAGTTACCATATTCAATTGAAATGGGTTGGAATACCCAGAACAACATTGGTTCCTTTGCGAAGCTGTATGGACTGTGCGACAGATCTAGGATGAGAATATCCAGAAATCACAGATGATCATGACTCTGCAAGGTCATGCGTTGGACTAGTATATGAAATTTTCCATAGTACTAGTAGTATTTGTCCCAAGAACACTCAATGAGATTCAAGAAGGTTTTTAGAGACGAGTTTAGAAATCCAAAGTCTGAATCACAGTGCATCACCGAAATCAAAGAGATTAAGCAGTTACCAACAAAATCTATTTGGGACTTTGACCAAAGATTTAAGACATTGATGGCCAAAGTGAGCTTCCAAATGTCGGATGTACAACACAAGGAACGGTTTATTGTCACATTGTTACCACATATCTGAACCCCATTGATGCAATAGAATATTCTGCTGCAGATAGAGGCTTTGGAAATATCAATGAAATTAGAATCCTCGCCAGTTGGAGATACTGGCTCGGGAATGATGCGAATTCAGTCATAGATGGGAAACATTATAGTGGAACTCCAAGACATTAAGAGAAGAAAGGAAGTTCAATAAGAACTATGGTGTACAAGATGCAAAACAGACGGACACCATAAATACAACTTCCTGGTGCTCATGAACTATGTCGCAGCAGGTGCGCCGAACCTTTTAAACACTAAAGCAATGCCTTGATGTAGAATGTAGGGGATTCACCAATGAGCCAATATCATATCACATCCATTCATATTAGGGGTTTGAATACTCTTAAAAACCTCAAACATATATTTCCCCGTATTAAGGGGTCAAGGGTTTTTTTTAATTAGAAATAGTAATATAAATATTGGGGATTATTTTATTTGGGTAGGTCGAGGAACAACCTCCAAATCATGGGATAGATTCATACCTCCAAGCCATGGGCTCAATTTATACCTCCAAATCGTAGGTTGGATTCATATCAGTCCTAGTTTTTGCTAAGGAATAACCTCCAAATCATGGGCTAGATTCATACCTCCAAATCACGGTATGGATTCATATCAATCCTAAATATTGCTAAGGAATAACGCCCAAATTGTGGGATGGATTTATACCTCCAAATCATGGAATGGATTCATATTAGTCATAGTTTCTTGAGTGCTCAATTATTATTAGCTATCCAACTTTGTGTTATTGGAAAAAGATCAAAGAGGTCTTCAATTCAAAAAGTAGTAGTTCATGCATGCTTTTGTGTTGGGAAAAACACTAAACTAGTTTGCCTTCCTTTGGATGTTGAGTTATTGACGTGTGCCTTGGATTTATCATTGCTTGCATTCAATCCTCAAAATAACATTCATAATTGTAATTTCAATTCTTATATGCAAGGAATAAGTATTAATATTGTATTGGAACTGACATGAACATATGTGAAAATATAAATCCTTATTTACATACCCTATGTGTTATCATTACCATGAAATGGTATCATATCGGTTTCACTATCTATGTATCTTTATAACTATTGCATGCTTGAAAATTAATAATGGATATTTTTCCCTCTCCCGTAGAGATAAAAACAAATAGATTTAACCCAAGAAAATGTAACTAAATGTTGTTAATTCCCTTGATTGTAAGAATAAACGTAGAGGAAGTGGAGGCAAATATTATATGTTCATCTAGGTTCAAACATCTATGATGTTTGTTTTGGTAGGAAGGTAGGGAAGTGCATCCATGAAAGGGTTTTAATTTTGAATTTTTATGGAGTTTAATTTATTAATCTTATAGAAAACATGATATATATATGGCTATACTTGTATTTACATGATATAAAATTGGTGGATTAGCAGGGTGTGGTGTGAAACATCTGCAATTCTCATATTTTCTAAGCATTGCACTAACTATTGGACTATCAGCCTTTTAGATTCTTTATTACATTGATATCTTGAGTTAGTTTCCTTTTACGGATTTTTCCTTCCCCATTACTATTTTGTTGGGTCTTCCACTATACAATGCTACAAATTGATCAATCACCTATCCAATCCCGGTGGGATCATATTAGCATTATAATATTGTTTTATTTAACATCCTATTTTCTTATACTAATATGTGTTAGGGATCCTATTTGTTACAACTTGATAATTTGATATAAAGGGGGCAATAAAAATGGGTTGATAAAAATGTATACCTACAATATCCAATGAAAATAGGGCTTTTTTAAATTGGAAAGGTATATTGGGAGGGGGGTTCAACAATAAAATTTAAGGAGGGATTTTTCGATATTTAGTAAAATTAGGGATATTCTTTAATATACTTTGAACAGTCATGCTATGTAACGAGTTCACTGAGTGAACCCCCCATGGTGTAGAATATGCCAGACTAGGGGCCATAAGCCTGAATAATTTTTGTACTTACAGAAGATTGTAAGCACACCCGCTAGTTTGTATTGTAAATTTTATAGATTAGTGGGTCATGATGAAAAAGACTGCAGAGCATTTCAGTTACTGCAAGAAAATACGATGGATACCTACTTAATGAAAAATGATGAGAAGATGCAAGCTGAACGAGCAAAGCCTCACTATTAGGCTGCATAATATCAACAACCGCAATACCAACAGAATCAGTATCCTCAACAACAACAATACCCTCTGCAAAGAGGCTATGGAAACTTTAGAGGTCGAGGAAAACAACAAGGAAGAGTATTTGGTTGAGGAAGAGGCCAAGTCACATGTTATAAATGTGGGAAACCAAGACATTTTTCCCAAGATTGTCAAAGTCCTGCAAAAGCTTGTACACATTGTAAAGAATTTGATCACACTGTCGAACAGTGTCCACAACTAATTGCGAAATGGCAGGCTAGAACTGTCGTAAATCCCAGCCTAGTGTAGAATCAGAATCCAAATCCCAATTAGAACATTCAGATGATTTCTTCAGAACCAAGAGAACCTCACATTGCTGTAGTCACAAGAGGAGGTGCTGCGACATGTGCAGACCAAAATATATACACAACAAGGACAACCATAGGTGAGACCCACAGCATAAAAGAAATCTCTACTAGATGTCCAACAGGAGAAAGAAGTTTTCTTGGAGGTGTGACAGGAATTTGTTGATGCTAATCATTCGTCGACATCTGGACAAGTTAAGGCCATGCTCGAACGATTTGAACAACTCATCGGGAAGCTTTCAATGAAAAATTTTAGTAATCTTGAAGAATTTTTCAAAAGTTGTTTACCACTAATCAATGATAAAGATGTTGTCACAGAACTGACAACACTAATAGAAGGAACCCCAAATGACTTGCCGAATGAAAAAAGAGTTAATCATGTCGAGAAAAGAAGACAAGTCGACAACTGCGAATGACTACACAGATAGGAGACTATGATATGGATTATATCATATTAGATTTGGGCTCATATACCAACATACTAACAAGACAAACATGGGAGAGCATGAATAGGCCGCGATCGCACAGATATCCCATTCAACTAAGGCTTGCAAGCCAGTCGAAGGTCCTACCAATTGGAATATTAACTCAATTTCATGTACAAGTTGAAGGCGTAAGAACAATTGCCAACTTCAAAGTTATTAACATTGTTGATGACACAAATTCATATCGTGCACTCCTAGGAATTGATTGGGAAATAGACAACCAAACCATTATAAACTTCAAGAAAACTATCTTTTCGTTTGAAGATTATGAAATATGTTGAGCCAGTACATAGTGAAGGGCAAGGAAGTTACCTAGATCAGTTGTATAACATCATGTCTTCAAAAGAATAATATATAAATCCAACAACTGATGGGAAACCAAGTTGGCAGAGTGTAAGTTCATGCACGTTCGAATCAGGCAATGCCTTGGAAAATTGGAAGAATAGGCTACATGAAGTCTCCATGAGAAGACACGTAAGAATCACAAGAGATTTTCGAAGGGTAGGAGCTGAAGCAAGCGCGTTTCCTGCATATAAAGGATTACCTATCCTTGCATCATTTCTGGTAGAATTTGAAGAAAAAGTCACATAATCACAATGATTTTCCTCTCTAGACTATGTGCTGAAACCTACGCCCGCTAGATGGTGGGTTACACACAAACAATCTATCTCTGAATGACCATAGTGTAGAAGATTAATGGAGATCAGATTTGGGGAAGAGATCAGTTGCCCTGATCATAATTATATAGGACCGACAGATCTTGTGGAACATATTGAGCATTGTCGCAAGAACTAGCAAGAATATCCACGACAAGAATGGGTTCATCGATTCATCTAGACTTTGGAAATGGTACCAAGACATTGGTACACATCAGTAGAGATGCGACAAGGAACTTTCGAATGAGAAATCTTAGATGAAAGCTTCACTCAGACATTTGAGTTCATAAGTGAACACCCGACAATACAAATAATAAAGGAAAATATATTTGAAGAAATTTCTGTCCCAGACACGAATTTCCATCAATGCACCATGATAGTACACAACTAGATGGAGTGCTACAATATTACGGGAGAGCCAAATGATGATGAACCACTTGAGATAAATATACCTGAGCCAAAAGGTATGCGTGCAGTGGAAGGAGATGCTATGACCACTAACCATTTTTTAAAACCACTTAAGATTAAGAAAGTAACTATTCGGTCGATTGAAAACCCAAAATTTGCTAATATTGGAGATTACTGGGACGATGACACTGTGGGAAAGATCACTGACTTACTACATGAATTTCAGGATCTATTCCCTACAAATTTTTCCAAAATGAAAGGCATAGTTGGGGACCTTGGTGAAATGAAGATACCCTTGAGGCCCAATGCAAAACCATTCAAAAAAAGGCCATATAGATTAAACCCGCGCTATAAAGAGAAAGATAAAGCTGAACTTGATTGAATGCTAGAGGCAGGTGTAAGAAAACCAGTTTAAGAATCAGAACGAATCAACCCGATTGTAGTACAAGACAATACATTTTTAGGGGAAGTGAGATTTTGTGTTGATCTCAGAAAATTAAATGATGACTGCTTGCATGGTCCATTTTTGGCCCCATTCTTAGATGAAGTATTGGAGAATGTTGGAGGACAAGAAATGTATTCACTCACTGATGGATTCTCGGGATACCATTAGATAAGAATTGCAAAGGAGGACCGATACAAGGCTACCTTTTCCATAGAGTGGGGATTCTACCAATACACGATAATTCCCTTTGGACTTAAGAATGTGCCTGCAATCTATTCTAGAATTGTAGTTGCTGCATTTAAAGATTTTATATAAAAATTTATTGAAGTATACTTTGATGATTGGTCAGTACTTGGTCTTATAAAAGATCACATAGAAAGTCTTAGAATGTTGATGGAACGATGCCTCCAGTACCAAATTTACCTCTATTTAAGAAAGTGTATTTTATGTGTGCCTTCTGGAGCTTTGCTAGGCCACGTGGTCTATCATGATGGAATTTTGGTTGATCCATCCAAAATCGCCATCATTCTTGACTTACCACCACCTACCACAATTAAACAATTAAGAGAAATGCTAGGACATACGAGTTACTACAGAAAGTTCATCAAAGGATATGCATAGGTGACTTCCCCAATGGAGAGACTGCTGAAAAAAGACACTAAATTTCAGTGGACAGATGGATGTCAAGAGAGTCTGGACAAGCAAAAAAGCAAGTTGGCTACTGCGCCCATACTTGTATTTCTAGTTTGGAAAAAATAATTTAATGTTCATGTTGATGCGTCATCTATTGCACTCAACGTGGTATTGATGCAACCAGGGGAAGGAGCGATTTATCACCCCATTGCTTTGCTAGTCGGAAGTTATTGACTGCAGCGAAAAATTACACCAAAATAAAGAGGGAAGGGCTAGCGATGGTTTATGCACATTGCACAAATTTAGACATTACTTGCTGGGTGGACATTTCAAAATGTGCACTAACCATTCTGCACTGAAATATTTGGTCAATAAGCCATTATTGGGGGGGAATATATGTCAATGGCTTCTCCTCTTCCAGGAATTTGTTTTTAAGATAATTGTCAAACTAGACCAATTGAACTTGGGACCATACCACCTATCAAGAATTAAGAGTGGAGAAGAACCTACTAGTCTGAAAGATAATATTCTTGATGCGCAACTGTTTGCGATAACTATATTTCATGATCAATATGAGGATATCATACAATTCCTGACTACGGGTTTTGCGCCAGCCAAATTTACAACGACACAGAAGAAATAGTTAGTAACGCGTGCTGCATATTTCCAATTGATTGCTGGCCACTTGTATAAAATGGGTCTTGAGGAGATGCTTCGATGTTTTGTTTTGGAACATGGACGACCTATGATTTTAAGTGAAGTGCATGGTAGTGTCGCATGAGGAAACTATGCAGGAAAAGAGACTGCGTGCATGCAAACGCTCAAGATTATTGTTGCAGTTGTGATCTCTGTCAACGAAGGAAAAAGCCATCCCGAAGAGATAAAATGGAATTAGTACCACAAATAACATTACATGCATTTGATAAATGGGTTGTTGACTTCGTGGGAGCTATTAGTCCAGCAAGGAAGCACACATGAGCAAGGTATACTATCACTGTGACTGACTACCTTACTAGATGGGTAGAAGTTGCGCCAGTAAAGGATTTTACTGCTGCGACAACGACGAAGTTCTTATTTGAAAATGTTGTAGCAAGGTTTGGGTGCCCAAAGATATTGATTAGCGATCAAGGTACACATTTTGTTAATCAATTGATTAAAGAAATAACTGATGAATTTCAAATACAGCATAGAAGAACAACTCCATATCATCCGCAAGAAAATGGAGTGGTCGATGCATTTAACGAGATTATGGAAAACGCGCTAACAAAAGTCTGCAATGCGCTAAGGGGTGACTGGGATCAGAAGATTTCCGCAGTCATATGGGCATATCGCACAACATGCAAAAACTTAATAGGTCAGACACCATTCAATCTAGACTATGGACAAGAAGTAGTCATGCCTATGGAATATATTGTACCAAGCTTAACAGTGGTGGCGCTCATGGAAATGACAGATGTTGATGCTGTAGAAGAAAGATTGCTTCAGCTAATCCATTTGGAAGAATAACGCTTCATTGCAGGATTTCACTAGAACATAGAAAAGCAAAGGAAGATGGTATGGCACGATAGACACATTAAGAACAAGAAATTTTCATTCAGAGGCCTTCTTCTTATATATGACAACAAATTTTTCAAGCACCCAAGAAAGTGGAAGACAAATTGGCTAGGACTATATGTGGTAAAGGAAATCACTTTTGGAGGAGCAACAAAATTAGAAAAACTAGATGGAATAGAAGTCAGAGGGATCATCAATGGGATCCGATTGAAGCCTTATTTTGAGAACTGCAACTAGGTAAAAAAAAATGATGATGAGAAGTGAGAAGAAATTCCTGTCGCACAGAGCGCGACGAGGAAATTGTGAAACTAAAAACAATGTGGCATTGGCATAGTTATTTAGAAATCCCATGGATATGACAATTGTCAATTATTAGATCCATAGATACCAAGACAATACACTGGTCACCTCCACAATGAGTATCATGATGGATTGTGTTGTTATTATGCTAATAGATGATTGCGCATGTGAAGATTTGATAGACTGACCGCTAAAATGAACCCTCTACTGTTGGTCAATTTCCAATTACCACTCATATAATGCCACAACGAGTTTTTGTTTGCAAGACACATAATTAAATTAGACTTATGGAGAAGTATAGATAGTGAGAATTTTCATGCTAATGGCCCTAGGGGCACTGTGATTAGAGTTGTGACACCTGTTATGGTTGAGGCAAATGCTGTCGGATATGTTGCACTGCAAGCTAGGAGGCGGTTGAAAAATAATCTAGTTCTAGGCCTCCCTGCAACAACGTTTTGAACCAGCTTAGCAGGGTTGGAAATGAGGAATCCTTTGATCCCCTCAAGAGAAAAACTTTCTTAAAATAAATGAGGAAGAATGTAGAAGTAGTGGCCAGAATTCAAAGACCAGAGGACATCTCGCCGAAGCCTCTAGATGAGATCGTGGAATTAGTTTCCACAGTGCATAGTATCCATTTCTAGAACCCACCGGTCTGAATGAATGTTTGGATAGCGATAAACAAAAATAGAGGCCACCATCATTACCACTACCCTTATGAAATGTTGAAATCAATGGGGGTGATGACGCTTTCAGGAAAAAAATGAGCCGACAGACTCCAATAAGGGAAGGTAAGGCGTTGATATGGCATAATTCACCAATAGTGAAACAAAGAAAGACACCAATTTTATACTGGAATTACCAAATACTGGGAGCCCTAAGGAGTATACTGATGTTTTCAAAGATGGTGCAACAAAAGATTCTGAATGGAGGAAGGAAAAAACTGGGATGAATTTCCACTAAAGCGAGAAATGTCGACAAGGAAAATTGGTAATAATGATAAGTCTTCCATTCTGTCCATCCTAATACTATGGCACAGTAACTACATACGATAACTCGAATGAATGAAAGTAGTAACAGAAGTTATAAAGAATTAAGTAACAAATACAGAAGCAACATGCATTCAACTTGTACATCAGAAGGTGAACGATGTAGTGGCATCAATGGAGAAATTCATGTCATAACATGTCAGTTTCAACTTGGTGGAGTAAATGCGGAAGACAGAAGAAGAAGTGCGCACAGAGGAAGAGAAAGTGGTGGAAATCGTAGAAGATTTTCATAACAAAATCAGCGCAAGTCATAAAATGGAGAAATAGCTTCAAGTGTCTCGGGACGAGCCACAGGTGAGTGTTGGGGGGCTATTGGGCCTAGGGATAGTAAGGCATAATTCATGCATAATTCTACCTAACTATGGAGAAGAGCTAAAGGAGAAGAGGAAGGAGCTACAACCGAGGAAGAAACATAAATGAAATAAGAGGAAGGACGATGTGATAGAAGAAGTGAAAGAGAGGAAGAAGAAGAGGAAGGCGCTAGAAGAAGAAGTTGCACCAGATAAGTAAGCTGCGACAAAAGGATGGAGTGCGACATGAGACAACATGACATAATATCAGCAAAAGAGGGTGTGCAAGTAGCATAACGGCTGGAAAACGACAACAAGGCATAATGATGAGAAAGTGATAGACCTTAATGATCGTGGGTACAAGCTCGACTAGAGCTGGTGAAAACCACACGCGTTAAGGGATATTTGTAAGCCAGGCCATTAGTGCCTCCCGTTAGGTGTTGCTAGAATAGGAAAGACATCCAGGTGGCTGGATATAGTAATTTGGTTGAGATAACGATGTAAATGAGTTTGAATAGAGTCTGTATTGAGTTGGTATTGATTTTGTATCAAGTATCTAGGGAATCAGTATCAAGTCTGTAATGGTGCTATAAAAGAAGGAACCCAAGTTGTATGCGGGTTAGACATTCCCATGATAGTTTGTTTGTGTTAGACATTGTCTCGACAGTTAGTTTGTGTTAGACGTTCTCCCTACAATCAGTTGTTTTATACTCTCATTGGTTGAAAAGCGTGAGTTCTTGGGTGTGGCTCTGTATTTCTGATTTCATCAGAGTAAAGGATCTGCAGCTAAGTGCGCATAAGGGTAGGAAAGGTTGAGTTGATATTGGCTATGTGTGGATCACTAGTAGAAGTAGAATAACAAGAGAACATAGATAATATCATAGAGCATGAGAGGGAGGAAGAATATGCAAATTTAGAGAAGAAGATATTGAGTAGAGTCTACATCTTAGTGCATAGACGAAAGGTGCATCTATTTACTCAGGCCATATGAAGAGCACCTTGTGGTTTTTGCCCGGATGGGTTTCCACGTTATATTTTTTGTATATGTGTGAATGCTAAAGTAACTTAGATAAATGTGTAAATGTTGTATTGAATGAATGAATGTAGGTTTTCTTACAAATGAATAGATGTATGATGGTCACATTGTATTACTGGATATGATTATGTTGCATGTCTGCTGTTTATTTACTGAAGTTGCATAAAGAGAGGTTAGGGAGCAGCTTAGCTGTTGAATCATAGTGAACACATATAATCCACCCCCAGACTTCATTGAGATCCTTGGAGTGGGGCCAAGTTACCAAACACCCTCCCATCCAACCGCGAAAATGTGGTTTTGGCAGTTACCCATCAAGAGAGATATCTTGGGTGAGATGAAATCTACGTCGCAGGTGTTGTCGGCTGATCTCTGCTCCGTTAGGTTGATATATAGGGATTTGTGTACTAAGAATAAGGGAATTAAACTGGGTTTGGATCCTTGGAAAGAGGGACATAGAGACACAAAACCCAACAAGTTATCATCATCATCATCATGAGTTATCATCATCATCATCAGCATGAGTCATCATCATCATCTAAAACATCATTAATATGTAAATACTGGAACAAAAACATCATTATCATGTTAGTGCTAAAACAACATCATCAACAAATAAATCATAGATCGTCATCTACATCGTCAACATAGAGATGCTGGAACAACAACAACATCATCATCATCAACATAGAATGCTGAGACAACATCATCATTATCAACAAAGAATGTCGAGACATCATCATCATCATCATCGACACAGAGCACTGGAACAACAACATCATCATCATGCCCTTAGAACTTATGAAGCAACATCATGGTGGGTACTCTGATAGATCCACCATGCATTTTCTGGCTTACTAACCCTTTCGGCCCAAACTAGCCTAGCCAGAAAAATGGATCTACCTAGGGACCAAATAATCTTTGTATGGCTTACTAACCCTTTTGGGCCAAACAAGCCTAGCCAGACATACTAATCCCCCTAGGATCAAACATGCCTTGTCTGGATTACTAACCCTTTCAGGCCAAACAAGCCTAGCTAGACATAGCAATCCTACATGAATCTACCAGAACACTGCAACAAGAAACCTACATCAGCATCATCAATCCCTCTTTCAAGGGAGGTCCTTTTGAACTACACCAAGCTTGTCTTGAAATTATTAAACATTTACATGAGACAAAGTCTTAACCAATACATCAACCACTTATTCCTCTGTAGGAGCATATTGGAGCTATGCAACTCCCTTCTGCACCATGTCTCAAATGTAATGGAACTTTATCTCTATATGTTTTGACTTGTCATGAAATACCAGATTTTTCGTCATCTAGATGCAACTATTATTATCACAATAGATATTAGTCACATCCATCTCTGCATCAAACAATCTTGTCAACAACTTGCAAATCCAAACTGTTTCATTACAGGATGAACATGCTACAATGTATTCAACCTCTATTGTACTGATAGCAACACAAGTTTGCCTTCTGCTAAGCCATGAGATCACACCTAATCCCAAACCGAAACAACAACCTAAAGTGCTCTTCTTGTCATCTATGCTCCTAACCCAATCTGAATAGGTATAACCATGTAGTCTAATCTCCCCATCGACTGCATATCTAATGCCACAATCCAATGTACCCTTAAGATACCTCATCACATGCTTTGTTGCAACTAAGTGAACATGTCGGGGCTCCTCCATATGCTGACTTAATGTGTTTACAACAAAACATATATATTCTCTAGTATTCATTAGGTACATTAGTGAGTCAATAATATGTCGGTACAATGTAACATCTACTCTATGTGAGGAATCATCATTCAACAACTTCAAATTAGTCACCATTAGAGTGTTCATTGTCTTGCAATCCAACATCCCAAATCTCTTTAGAATCTCAACAGTATATTTTCCTTGATAAAGGAAAATCTCATTTGGGAGGGGCCATACTTCAAGACCAAGAAAATAGTGCATCATACCAAGATCTTTCATTTAGAATTCAACAACAAGCTTCTCCTCTCCTGTCAAGAATAGATCATCAACATATAGCAATAGAATCATAAGACCTTCATTGACAACCTTATAGTAAAGGTTGGAATCTTCTTTACTCTTGGTAAAGCCCAAGCTCATTATAAATCCATCAATTCTTCCTTACCATGCTTTGGGTGCTTGCTTCAACCCATATAATGCTTTCTTCAATTTGCATACATGTGAATTTCTGTCCCAGGTTTCAAAACATGGAGGTTTTTCAATGTATACCTCTTCTTCTATCACACCATTTAGAAAAGTTGTCTTTACATAGATTTGGTGTAGCTTCCATTTCATCTTGGCTTCCAAGGAAAGGACTATTCTGATTGGGGTATATCTTGCTACTGGTGCAAAAGTATCTTCATAATCAATTCCTTCTTTTAGTGAGAATTCTCGAGCTACGAATATTGCCTTGTACTTCTCAATACTTTCGTTTGCTGAATGTTTTGTCTTGAATATCCACTTCGAGGAGACAACTAAATTCTCTCTTGGTCTTGGCAGTACATCCCAAACATCATTCTTTATGATAAACTGACATTCTTCAATCATCATATCCATCCATCCCTTCTTATTTGTAGCTTCTTTAAAATAGGTAAGTTCTGCATCAACAAGATTACACATCAAGGCCACATAACTGGAATAGGTCCTTGGTATGTTGCTTCCTTTCAGAACTCCATATTTTTCTGCACCTTGAATGACATCACAATCCCAAGATGGTCTTCTCTTCTGCGAGATCATCTCTCAAGGCATATCCATAGGATTTTGAGGTTCTACCATGTCATGGTCCTATGGTATTTGTTCTTCTTCAATATTGAATACTTGCATTCTACATGTTTCTTCAACTTTGGGGGCTTCATGTTATTCTTCTTTATTTTCATCTACATGGTTCTTTCTGGACTTACTAAAAGTTGTATCTTCATCAAATATAACATCTCTACTGATCTTGATCTGACAATAACTTGGTATGTAAACTCTATATGCTTTCGAATGATCATTGTAGCCTACAAATATTCCCTCTTTCTTGAAGGGTCCAATTTCTATATTTTCTCCTTGGGAACACGTATAAATACAAGACAACCAAATATCTTCAGATATCTGACTTCAGTCTGCTTTCTAGTAACATTTCTTCTATAGTTTTGTTACCCAGAGCACCGAGGGAGATTATATTCTGTACATACACTGTGGTTCTAGCTGCTTTGGCCCATAAGTGCATGGGTAGGTCCTGATCATGGATCATGGCTTTTAAAACTTCTATTATGGTTATATTATTTCTTTATGCTATTCCATTATGCTGAGGATTATAGGGTGTGGTGAGATCCCTCTTAATTCCAACTTCTCAATAGAAATCCTTGAATTCATTTAAAGTGAATTCTCCTCCATCGTAAGATCTTAAGGTCTTGATATCATTAGAGGAAATTTCAACTCAAAATGGGCCTCCTAAAATGAACTAATAAAATAATAGTTAAAATAATAAAATAATATTAATTAATTTTGGAGGAAGAAAAGAAAAAAAACTACTTTTTTGTTTGTATTTTTGACATATCTCCCTGTGTTTTTACTCAAATTTCGATCGGGAGAGCTCGTTGGATGCGGAATTAAATTCTGTATCCAACGAGTACCCACTCGGTATACTTTTGATAGACCCTGCTACCCCAAAAACAAGAAATACCTGAAAAAATGGAATGATGACATCATCATTTCATTTTTTCAGGTATTTCTTGTTTTTGGGGTAGCGGGGTCCGTCAAAAGTATGCCGAGAGGGTACTCGTTGGATGTGGAATTTAATTCCGCATCCAACGAGCTCTCCCGATGAAAATTTGAGTAAAAACACAGGGAGATATGTCAAAAATACAAACAAAAAAGTAGTTTTTTTTATGATACCTATCCCCAAATTTATATTAAAAAAGTGTTTAAGACCTATACGGTATTTCAAATTTAAAGCAATTTCATTGGCTAACACATGATGACATGGAATTTGAATAAAATTTAAAAGGCCCATTTTGAGTTGAAATTTCCTCTAATGTGTTCTCGGATAAATTCTCTACAAGAGCCTTGAATTCTTTAAACCTTTCAAATACCTTATCTTTACCCTTCAAGAAGTAAATCCAAGTCTTGTGGGAATAGTCATCAATAAAAGAAACATAATAAATATACCTAGTTAATGCGGTCGTTGACATTGGTTCGCATACATATGAGTGAACAATATCCAAGATCCCTTTTTCTTTATTGTTTCTGCTTGGAAATGGGTTCTTAGTATTCTTCCATTGAGCACATCCTTTGCAAAATCCATCATGGTTGATTTGAATCTCTGGTAAACTAGTGACTACCTTGCTCACAATTGGTAGTGCTTTGTAGTTTACATGAGAAAGTATCCTCTGCCATAGTTCACATGGGTTGATGGTACTTGTTGTTAGAGATGAGTCTGAGTGTCCCTTCAACTTGTAGAGTCCTCCTTCACCAATCACGACTACATCATCTATTGTCTTTCCATTTGGCCACATAAGGGCTTCTCCATCTATAAAAGCAACTCTGAAACCTTTCTTATCTAGGGTTGAGATAGAAAGGAGATTTTTTTCAAACCTGGGACATAAGAATTCCTTCATCTTCATGGAATTTTCTGAGTTTGACTTGTAAGAGGCTTCTCCCATTCCTTTGATAGGATATTGGTAGTAATATCCAATCTTTATTTTGTGAGGCAATTCTTTCTGAATAAGACAATGGATATAGTCTTTTTAACTTGTCATATGTATAGAAGCACCACTGTCTATGGTCCAAGTGTCACTTCCACGTGATACTGATCTAGTGAGATTCAATATCAAGAATAATTCTTCACTAGAGTCTTCATCTTCATTGTTATTTTATTCAACTGGGTCATCATCTTCAATTGCATGGGAATTGTAGTACGGAAAAATCCCTAGCTACGTGCAGAAGCACCTGCCCTTTCGTCTATAGGATGAAAGGGTAGAGTCTATGGTTGGAGAAGAACCTGCAACAAAGGGTTAGAGGTAAATCAATGGAAAACCTGCAACACAGTGTCATAAATCAAATCATGCATCTCTAAATAACCTATAAAACAAGAAATAAACAATAGACATAAGACCTTATACCTTCCAGCTTCGTTTGAAATGGGACCACCATGCCATGGCTGAGGAAACTACCTCTCCTCAAGGCTGGGTGGTATGGAGCAATGCTCAACATACAAGAGGCTTGGCTTAATGGAGAAAATGGAATGAAGGGGGGTGAATGGCTTGAGAATGATGGTTTCTCAAGGCACTCACGCAGGTAGAGTAACGATAGGAAGAAATGGAGGTGTGTTGATAGTGACCCCTACACCCCTATTTATACTTTTTTTCTCAACCTTTTAGGTTTTTTAGCCCCTGGTCAGGATTTTAATCCCTTTATGAGGTTTTAAGCCATTTCTGCCTATTTCTTAGCTCCTTTTGGGGTTTTTAGGCCCTTTTAGGGTTTTTATCCCCTTTTGAGGGCTTTAGCCCCCTTGTGAGCTATTTTGGCTATTTTGTGGGTTTTTAATCCCTTTTTGATGTTTTTTGAGCCTTTAGGAGAAAAATATAGGTTAAACAAGCGTGTGGGGGTCAACAAGGGTTAGGACATGGATTCCTTTGCATGGTGTTAGCCATATGAACAATTTTTTGGGTTAACATGCATGCAAATTCTTATTTCTATTCTTTAATTGTTCTTCTTTGAGAGGAAAATTCCTTGATATGTGCCCCATATTATTACAAGAGAAAATTTCAAAGGACAAGAAATCTCTCTTAGGTCTTGAGTTCCTTTGATACTTTTAATTCTCTCTAGGATATTGATCACAATCCTTTCTTTGCATGAGCTTCCAAGGCTTGGTATTCATGTTCATTTAGATTTTCTTCTCTATTAGCTATCCTTCCTTCTTCCTGCATACATTCTTCCCAAAGTTTACTAAACTTGGTCAGCTTTCTTCTAGCACAGATTGCTATGATAAAAGATTCCCAATATCTTGCCAGGAGACCATTCAAGGTGGTCATTACAAATTATTCTTCTTCCACCATGTATCCAATAGCCTCCATTTGTTATTTGATCTGAGATACTCTAGTGAAGTATGACTCCATAGTTTCTGCGTTTTGGATCTTCACTCCCTTGAGTTGATTTCTCAAGGTCATTCTTCTATTGATGTTCTTTCCTTCAAAGAGACTAGTCAGTGCATTAGACATCTATTTTGGAGTCTTCTTTGGGGATACTTGAGGAATCAAGCGAAACTTGATAGAGTCATCTATGATCCTTCTTATGATTTGATTTGCTTTTGCTTCATCTCATCCAGGTTTTGGGACTTCATCTTTGACATAGCTTTCTAGGTCATGTTCTTCAAGGATGAGCATGACTCTATATTTCCATAATCTGAAGTTCTCTATTCCTTCAAGATTCTCATCAAGCTTGGTGTTGTTTGTCATCTTTAATGAATGAGAACCTCAAATAGAAATATAGGAAGTATAACTTACAGGTAGGAAGGTTTCTTCTGAAACCAGCTTCAACCTGACCTACAGTTTGACAGAGAAACCCTATTTTTTCAAGTTGGAGATATTGAAAATGTGCATGCATGAAAAGATGTGTCTTCCCAAGGTGAGTTGAGAAATGTGGTCCTTGCTCCAAAACTGTGGACATAACCTTGAATAATCTAGTGGCCTAGTTCCTCACGGTAGTAGTGACAAATAAAAAAAATGAAAATCTTCGGAATGGAATTCTTCCGCCAAAGAAAGATGTACCCTCCTAGGGCGAGTTGAACTATCCTTCTTTTTTAGCTGATTTATCGAGGGATTTATCCAAAATAGAAAAACCTAGCTTCTTATACGACGGAACAAACTCCTACACAATGACTTCTTTCAGGTTGGATTTGATACCATGTTAGATTTTAATTTTTTTTTATGCCCAATAACAAGAGGATCATTGAAAGAATTACAAGCACAACAACACAAAGAAGAGACAAAGAATTATCCTAGGAAACCCTCATGGGGGAGAAAACCCAACAAAGTTCCTTGATATAAAATCCAACCAAGTATAGTGTAAGATCCCAAGAACAAGATATACTACTTCCTCTCCTCTAGATGGACTCCTCTTTCCCTCTTGTGCGAACTTGCTTGAATTCTAAGTGTGTCCAAATGAGGAGGGCACCTCATCTATTTATACACATCAAAAGGTAGGTATAATAACCCAACATGGTCGGCTTCATCTCTTCATCGGGGCATGCTTTCCTTGGGAGACACAACAACGACTTTAACCACAACTTTATGGGTACTATTGACCCAACTTACATCCCCAGAAAGGAGGGATACAATAATATAATAAAGGTACAATAGAAATTTTTTTATGCAGTTACATTATTTCAACACTAACCACATTTTTATGACTTTTTTAGTTTTATTTTTTATATTAAAAACATTAAAAAATGCCCATTTTTATGGGAAGTTTTTTTTACTAGCATAAAAATGAAAAAAACCTAAGGGGATGTAGTGCATGTTCATATGACTCAAAATCGATGAATAACATGGTAATATACATTGAAACTTATACTTTAATAACCTCCTAAGGCGTAACCACCAAGACAATTACTCCAACTTTGGAAGTTTGAGTGAAAAACTCAAGAATTATGAATCATTGAAAAACACCACATAGTTAACAAGGAAAAACACTCTAGAGCAACATATTGATGTCTATGTCCTAGGAAATCCAACATGAGAGTGTGGGAGAATGGAGAAGAAGGAATGACAGAATAGGGAGATAGATGATAATTCGACTGTATGGACCTTCAAAATGGAACTAAAACTCATTCATTAAGATCCAATGAGAGGTCTGAATGGCCTCTCCATCAACCAACTTGAAAAGGAATCCAACTCCCTCTAAATTGGTTCACAAGCAGGGAGAGTGAACACTCACTGTGCAATGGACAAGCAAAATCTCTCCAATCCCAAAGGCCAATTAACAAATGATCAAAATCCATTCTCATTCCTCATGAATTCCTTTTATTAACTTCATGAGGCTTCCTAAGATCGAATTTATCTCCATGGGATTCCTCCAACTCATCTTAATGGTTTAGTAACTCTCATGACACTTCTCTTCCTCTTCATGCTCCAATTATTTCCCCAATTCGAATGGCTTCCTCTAACTCCCAAATTCAACCTCTTGGTGGCTATTTTTAGCCCTGTCATGTCACATTTTTCATATGCCTGCAATCATGTCTGAATTTGTCATACTTGTCAGAGAATATTTCATCATTTGTTGTCATAGAGTGCATGGAATCTCCTTCAAAGTGGCACACCTTGTATTCTAGTCTCTTCCTATTCCATGGAAGTTACTCTCCTTTACCTATTCAAATTACTTGGCTCATTATATGATATTTGACACCACATCACCCTCCAATAACGTTACATTACCCATGTGTTCAAATTTGGATGAAGATCATGCCAAGTGTGTGGGGAATCTAGTCATCCAAAGGCTCCACAAGCTTCCAAGTGTCTTCATGAACCCATGTCACTTTATTTTCTTATAATTTATCATTTGTGTGACCCATTTAAATGTGAATATGGTAAAATAAAGTCCTTTTGGGTCCCATATCCCCTTACTACAAAATTTATGTCTCCATCTCAACCTAGGGAACTAGTAGGTTGGTGGAACATTATTTGCAAGTAGTCTTATTTGGAAATTATTTAATTAGAGACATGAAAGTACTCCCCACTCAATATTTCTTGTCCTCAAGCAATTTAAAACATGGATTTTGAATAACCTTATTTCCTTCCAAAACTTTGCTTCAAACCTTAGGTGCAATTTGAGTAGTGGCACTCATGTACTACAACTGTGTGTTTGCAAAAGTAAAGATATGTGGATCTTTGAATATTGATATATCCTTGTGACATCGCCACTAACACCAAAAGGATTATAAAATCCATTAAAACAAAAATTGCACAAATAATCTTTACCTCCTTCGTTTGGAATCCTTTTCTGAACTTTCAACCCTTTTTGCTTTTGTATAATTCTTTGAAGTTGGTATTGAGTTTCCAAACTTGAGTTTCCAATATTCCAAGAAAGTTTCAAATAGGAACCACCATTCTTGTTGCTGTTCTACTCTAATTAAAATCACCTTCTCAAGTGGTGACTCAATATCCACTATTGCTTGCTGCCCCCAAAATTGAAGCCAAACAATACCTAGATCCCATTGCTTGTATTGCATCCTTCCAAACATCATGAGTAAAAAATATAGATCATTAAAGTACATAACTACATCATACAATTGTACATTGAGAAGTTACCTCATGAAAGGATCATGAAAGTGCTTGTACATCCAATTAAGTAGAACATCATGTGGCCCATACACACAAACATCAACTATTATATCAAATCTGCTCCAATGACATAGGCGAGGATCCCATATCCTATAATGCTACTCCAAAAGAATGTAAGATGCATCAAAATAATAATAAACCATGTGTTCTTTCATCTAAGAAATGAATGAAGAACCTCCACCAAAATATGAACCAAATAAGGAGAAAAGAGAACATGAATATTTCAAGTGGCTCAAAGAAGTCTCATCAATGCACCCATGAATATGTATATCATCATGAAATAACAAAGGATGTTTCTACCAATAATAATTTTATTCAATCATATATCTCTTCACCCAAGTGTGGGATGAATTTCTTCCAACATCAAATGGACTATGCAAGGAGCAAGGAAAATCATGAGTCTCCAAGTGACTCAAATGAACATCATAGGTGCATCCATGTAGATGTGTATCATATTAATGTAACAAAGGATGCTGATCAAAATGTAAATAATATGGTGCTCTATTCATGTCATCATAAAAGGGATAGATTTAATTTTCATACTCGTCATGTGGCACCATAAAAAGGAAACCTTTCACCCAATTTTCATCCCCAATTGATGTGGCTGAAAATGAAGTAGGGAGTGAATAATTGTGAACCAACCTTACCTCTTTGAAACTCTTACCTATAAAACTTTTGAATGCATCTTCCCCATCATTGGCTGGTCCAATTGTTGTGAGATAATGTGCCTCCTCCAAGGCTCTACAACTCCCACTAAGAGGCAACTCATAATCCCTCTAAATAAGAACAAGTGCTTGGTTTCCTTATTGTTGGAATGTAGCCTCTCCAAGCACCTGCATATCAACATGTACCTCATATTCCACCATAACATGAGGTTCCTCCTTTGTAACATAAATGTTTTCAGCCATTGAATGATTGTTTGATATGTAGGAGGGTGTAAAGGACCCTTGCAATCTCCCTTGAAGTTGCTCAATATGCACCATATATTTTTGGAGTGCATTTTGGGTGGACCCCAACTCATTTGAGATATTGTCATTATCCTCTAATTTATTCAAGGCTAGTCCATGATACAAACCAACAATCTCAATTAAGTAATCTCTATCAAAAAGCAATTTCAAAATATTACCTTTGATGTCAGATATTGCCTTCTGAATTTTCTCAATGTCCTCCATGGAATATTTCTCCATGCTCCAACAAATTTTTGAGACCAAAGCATGTGTGCCATGGAGAGTATTTAAGGCCTCTTGAATTCTCTTTTCATCCATCATCAATGACCCTATTGGTGCAAAGTATTAAACGATTAATAACATACCCAACGATTTAAATTGTCAACCTGAGGAGAGCGTAAAATTGTGAGGTACATCCAAAATATATGCAAGGTCAGAGTAACACTCACTTAATCTAATATTCTATGTGACTGAAGTTGAAAACACATGCGACTGAAATCTAATAAAACATGTGATTGATCTAAGAAAACACATGCGATTGAAATTGAACCTAGTTTACGAAAGCAAGAAATTACATGAAAAGAAATCTAATCTAGGAAAGGATGAAATTGCATTAAAGGAAACTAATCTAATGCTTAGAAGTAAAACACATGACTGAAATTGAATCTAATTACGAAAGCATGCAATTGCTTAAATTAAACCTGGTTAAGAAAGTGTGAAATCACCAAACACATGCGATAAATGATAAGTAACAAATAAAAAATGATAAACAAACCAAAATAAGAAATCTATTATGGAGAAATCAAAATATGTATTCTAAAACATCAAATCCATTACAAAAGGATCAAATCCATGACTAACTCTCAAAATACAAACTATTTCTCTATTTCTAGAGAGGCCTCCACCATCCAAATGAAAAGAGAGCACTCTTATTTATACACGAATTACTTTGAAAAGAGGGAAAATGTAGTTCCTCGTAGAGAAGTGCCCCACCTTGGATTTCTTGCAACCTTACATATGATTTGGAGCAGACATAATAGATCCAATGTGCTTGACGAGAGATCCTTCTTTGATGGTGGTATCACTATCTGCCTGACTTGCCTTTTTGCTGTTCCCACCTATTCGAATGAAATTTAAATGAATAACTAGATTGATTTGCCTCACTTGATTTCTCTTTCAAGGGTGGGTTTAAATACCTACCCCATTCGTATGAATGAAATGAATTTAATGAAAAAATTAGCCAGGGTCTTTTGTATGTAAACCTGGGGATTGCTATCCCTTTTAAAGGTTGTGTATTGGCATGTATCCGGTCAATTAAACTTACTTCTATTACATATATAGTTTCCTCACTCCTCCTATTTCGGCTTCGGAACCAGAATCGAATTTCAATTAATTAGTAATCATTCATCTAAGTAATAATCCAACAAATCTTCCTCCTCCATTACTCTAAAACCTCATACCTCAAGGCACTCTACAGACGTAATAAATATTATATATCTTACAAGAAGCAAATGGAAGTGGAACTGAACATGAATCCCAGTTGCAATGGGAGTCTTGGTCTGGGGACCATGGTAGTGGATGGTGGTGGCATATAAACACGATCATCATCATCAATAAGGGCATTCTCCATGATCTGGTACACATCATGGTGGAATTCCATCAGTTCCCAACTTATACAACTGTCTTGCAATTAACTGAAAATAAGATATAAATAACAAATAAACTTTAATTCATTTATTCCCAACTCTCTAGCCTGCTGTAGATCCACTTTTCTCTCAACCTATTTTCCATAAGTACAAAATATTTATCCCTTCAGATCCTCACAAATCCTCTCACAAATCCTTAATATATTTGAAAATAAACTCCACCCATATATTCATGATTTTTCTCCTTTGAATATGCTTGAATAATTATCCCAAATATTCTTCAAATCTTCAAAGCTTGAAGTTGAAATTCGAATTTGAGGCCAGGTGGTGACTTTTGACCTTGTTAAAATATTCAAATATTCCTGTAATCATCATAAAACTCATCCAACTTTGAGATATAATGAAAATATGTTAATTTTCTTAATATTTAATCATAAATTCTCTTAAAATACTTAAAAATAAATAATTTGGAAAATAACAAGGTAACCCATATTTATTTATGAAAATGCAATAGGGAATGGTTAATGGATTGATGAATAGGGATGAATGTGAGGAATAGTGAATGAAAATATGATGGAAATGCGACATTTGGGTAACCCAACATCTCCTCCCAACTGAATTTGTTGCATGCCCTCATGCAATTGTATATAAGTGCTTTTAACTTTGGTGTTGCATGATGACGATTTTAACAATAAATCATTCCATGATGTGAAATACATAAGTAGCGGCTGATTTTACTTATGGTTGGTTCTTGTGTGAAAACCATGAATATGAAAAATGTTGGTTCTTGTGTTAACACCATTCATTTGTTTTACTTGATTTCTTATGGTTGGTTCTTGTGTAACAACCATGAATATGACAAATGTTGGTTCTTGTGCAAACAAAATTCATTTGTTTTTATGGCTGCAATATATAAGATTTGAAGGTACACATGCACTGGAAATGATAAGCCATCCATGTACATTAGAAATTCTTTTCTTCATGTTTATGAATCATGTAAAAAATGGAATCAAATTGTAATAAAGTGTATTTTGGAAGAGACATGTTGGTCAATGGTAAATGAGATGATGGTATGTGTAAAATGGAATAAATGGTAATGAATATACTCCCCCCCAACTAAAGATGTTTCAGGTTCATGAAAATGAGTAAGGTAATGTAACATGGTGAGGGGATTCTTCAAATTCATTCATTTTCTAACATTTAAGGAATTACATGGTTAACGATTAGAAAAAAAACATACCTCCACTTATCCAAAAAGTTGATGAACAATGCAATAGGAATGTGGCTGATGCTGTTGCTAGATCACATACCATGAGGTGAGGGAACCTGGACTGCTGCCGATGCCATGAAAAGTGTATAGTTTTCACATGCTACAAAACTCGAAGGTACAATTCTTACCATGCGAATAAATGCATCGATGTCAAGCATGGAAAGAAGTCATTGGATTACCTGCCATTGATGGATGTCGTTAACCAATGCGAGGAAACTCACCATTGATGTCAATGAGTGCCAAGGTACCCAAGTACATCTTGCGAAGTGCGAATAAATGAGATGATGTCAAGCCACTTGCAATATCTAACGATCGAGGGACATTGATGTATTCCCATTATTATTAGCAAGAGAACTCGCCATCAGGGCATGCAAGCCTCAAGGTACTCAAAAGAAACTCTAGTCTCTATCCCAAAAAAGGTGTTTAGGTCGACGGGGAAAGAATTATTGAAAGGTGGTCCTTAAGCAATCCCACATCAATCAACGCGAGTTGTACAAAATGATTGGTACGACTATAGATGAAAAGATCTCATGGCCAGACAGTTTTTATGATAAGGATATCAAGGAAATTTAGTTATGGAAAGGAAGTTGAATGGTTTTATTCATAAGGAAAAATATGAACTGAAGATGAGGAAAATAACATATGCGACTCAGAAAAATAGAAATGCAGAACGTCATGATGTGGAAGGCAATGGAACAGTAGACTCCAACATGGATGACTAACGAGATGTGAAGAAGGAATGGTAAATAATCATGTCATGACACAAATAGTTTCAGAAAGGATCTTTATAGCGGCAAATGACATGAGAAATATGATACAAAGCTCAACCCCTTCAAGCTTTTGATGAAACATGTTTTTTCTGAAAAGTTATGTGATTCTTGAAAATAACTTTAACATGAAATTTGATCGCCATCAAAGCTAAAAGATGTTAGTACTAATCCTGCAATCAAACTTGTGAGATCATCGCAAAATGCTAGCAACCAAATGAAAAATGAAATGCATTTTTTTTTAACCAATTGGTGGCGCATTTTTGAAAATCCTCATCGTGAATTCTTGTTGAAGTAACTTCATAATTATTTTAACATTAAAAATAAGAATAAAAGCATGATTCCAATGATGTTTTCAGGAAGTGTTAAAGTCTATTTGCAAATTTTTATATTTTACAATTTTCTTATTTTTATGTGTTTTGTAATTTTCAAGTTTTATTGAGATTTTTTTTAAATGTTTATAGTTTATTTTTATTGTTTTCAATTTTTTTATTATAAAGAATCTACATAAAAATTCACCCCCTATTCAACTTTTCATCATTACCCAATATTTGTGGCTCATGTAAGAATGTAAATTGTACTTGGGTAATTTTGGATTCATGTCATTTTCTCACAAATCTTTGAAAGATAAATTACCATTTACAACTAAGATTTGTTGTCGAACACTGCTTCATATAGTATCTACATTTCTTCATTAAGTATCTTTATTCTGATCTCATATTTAATTGAGTGTTATTGAAAATATCCTTCTTTATTTTAGTGTTGATGTATTTGTAACTTCGGAATGTATTCATCTATGTATCTTATGTATTGTAACCCGAAGTTTATTCGAGGATGTATCTACAATGTAATTGAGTCATGTTGTCATGCCCCGATGTTTCGATCGGGAGGATCAATAATGTAAACAAGTCATGTCAAGTCATTGTGGGTAACCCTCTGACTGTCTAAGGGTTAAAGTCCTCACAGTTCTGGGACACTAGGGTTATTAGACTCTCCTAGTAGAGGTCGGCCCTGGTAGGGTTTTAGTCATGTCAGGATTAGTATAAATAAAGAACTGGAGCCTCTATTTATCATACAACTCATACACACTCAAGTGTAGCGCATAGTTGAGGAAGGAGAAGACACTAGGGATAGATAAGAAGAAGGTTACTGCTGTCGGGAGATCACTTACTGTTTTGGTGCTGATTCTATCTTTGAGGAAGTTGCGGGGTTTTCTCCATTTATGGTTTCCCTGAGGAAAAAACTGTGTTCATTGTCTCTTATGTTTGATTGCTGTACTTGTTAATCTCTCAGTTAAAGATCCTAATAATGCTAGCTTAATGTTGACAAACTAACATGGTATCAGAGCAAACCTGAGAAGAAGACACTATGCAGCTGCGAGAACTAGGGTTTCCTGGTTTGTGGATATTCCTCCACATATTTTCAGTAAAAGTAAGGTGGAATAACTCTCCTCCTTAGGGCGCATCTTTCTATCGAAGCAGAATCCAATTCTGAGGTTTTTCAGTTTTGGACCCGACACTATTGCCGAAAATTAGGACTTTTCACAGAAGATGAATTTTTCAGTGAGCCCAGGCCTGGATTGATCTCCTCCCCAAAATCAAAGTTAGGGACAAATTTCAAGGCATTTGGGTGGACAGATCTCCGAAAAAGAAAAACCCTAATTTTCTCCTGTTCCAGTACTACGGGATTTGAGCTCCAAATCCAAATCTAACATCTTGACTTGGTAAGGTCTAAATCTTTTGTATTTCCATTTGAGGTTCTCAGTTTAAGATGTCTCATCATACCAAGCTTGATGAAAATCTTGAGGGAGCTGATAACTTCCGAGCCTGGAAGTATAGGATCTCCTTGGTCCTGGAAGAGAATGAATTAGACTCCTACATCCATGAGGAGGTTCTAGTTCCAGAGGGAGATGAGGTAAAGGCCTTACATAAGAAGAATATGGTTATGGCAAAGAGGATCATTGCTGATTCTATCAAGGATCACCTTATACCTCAGGTGTCCTCTCTCAAGACACCTAAAACTATGTTTGATGCCCTAACTAAATTGTTTGAAGGGAAGAACATAAACCGGAAGATGACTCTGAGGAATCAACTGAAGAATGTGAAGATTCAGAATGCAGAGACCATCCAGTATTACTTCACAAGGGTTTCTTAGATCAAGGAACAATTAGAAGCTGCAGATGAAGAAGTGGAGAATGCAGAGATTGTGATGACAACACTGAATGGCCTTCCTAGGTCATGGGATTCTTTCATCCAAGGAATCTATGCTAGAAAGAAGTTAGTCAAATTCAACAGACTATGGGAAGAATTTTCTCAAGAAGAAGCATGGATAGCAGCTCGAGAAGAGAATATGGGAAGTGAATACCAAGCTCTCACAGTTCACTCCAAGAAAGGCAGAAGAAGATCTCATTACTCCAAAGGTAAGGATCCTCATCATAGAGATAAAATTAGAAGGGACCTATCAAAATTGAGATGTTATATATGTGATGAAAGAGGACACTTTGCAAAATATTGTCCTAAGAACAAGGGTCGCTCTCATAAGAAGAAGGGGAACAAAAGAAGACATCATGCTCATGTGGCAGAGGATGATGAACCCTCCAAGAAAAGAACTAGATATGAAAGTGAAGATTCTTCAAGCGAGGATGAATATGTTCTGATCTCTGCTCTCACAGGTAACATAACTCATGGAAGTGATGATTGGCTTATAGACAGTGGGGCTTCCAAACATATGACTGGATTCAAGGAATCCTTTGTGAAAATTTCAGAACATGAATCACCTCACAAGGTGAATTTAGGAGATGACTACCAATATCCAATAAAAGGTAGTGGAGAATCTTCATATAAATTAGACTCTGGAAAGTCTCTAACAATGAAGGAAGTATTGTTTATGCCAGGACTCAAGAAGAACCTTCTCTCCATATTAGCATTGGATGCAAAAGGAATGAGGGTTGCATTCATAGACGGTCAAGTCATCATGTGGCCAAAAGGAAATACTATCGATGATGCGGTGGTGATTGGAGAACAAGAAGGAGGTTTGTACAAATTGAAGGGCCATCTAGAACAAGCATTGGTCCATGACATAGTAGAGCCAAGTGAACTTTGGCATAGAAGGCTTGCACATGTGCATTATAGAGTACTACCTATTGCAAGCAAAGTTGTTGAAGGTCTTCTAGAATTCCAAGAAAAACATGATGGGGTCTGCAAGGGATGTGCGAAAGGAAAGAATACAAAGAAGACATTTATTAGCAGCAAAAGAAAAGCCAAAGGAATCCTAGAAATCATCCACTCCGATGTATGCGGTCCTATGTCATCAAACTCACTAAGTAGGTATGCATATTATGTTTCTTTTATTGATGATTTTTCTAGGAAGACATGGGTTTACTTCATGAAGAACAAAGATGAAGTATTCAACAAATTCAAGGAATTCAAAGCCTTGATCGAGAACCACACTGAAAGAAAGATCAAGACTTTTCGATCAGATAATGGCAAAGAATTCACTTCAAATGAATTCAAAGAGCTATGCAAAGAATCAGGGATTAAGAGGGAGTTGTCCACTCCTTATAATTCACAATAGAATGGGATTGTGGAACGAAAGAACAGAACCATCATGGAAGCTGCAAGAGCCATGCTTCATGATCAAGATCTTCCTATGCATCTTTGGGCTGAAGCTTCCAGAACAACAGTGTATGTATAGAACTGTACTCCACATATAGTACTAGAGAACAAGACTCCTGAAGAAGTCTTCTCCGATAAGAAACCAGAAGTCAGCCATCTCAAGATATTCGACTGTCCTATGTACATACACATTCCAAAGAAGAAAATGACAAAACTAGATCCTTCAGGAAAGAAGGGTATATTTGTGGGATACTCTGAAAGCTCAAAGGATTACAGAATATATTTCCCAAGATACAAGAAGATTGACATCAGCAGGGATGTGACATTTGATGAAGACACAACTTACAACAAATCCAGAAAGATACCTGTTGAAGAACCTGAAGAAGCAGAATCACCCAGAATTCATGATACAACCATGAACGAAGAAATTCAAGAAGAAGATCGAGAATTTGAAGAACCACAAAGACCTATAGATCCACCTCTAGAGAAGAATCCTCATAAGAGGAAACCTGCTTGGGTACAAGAACTTATCCAAGGTGCGAAAAGATATGGGGCTCCAGAAGAGAATCACAGAGAAAGAAAGAGGACCAGATCCTGCTCTGGGTATGTAGCTTTACTATGTGATTTCATTGATAAAGAACTTTCTAGTTATGAAGAAGTGACAAAACAGAAAGAATGGAAGGATGCTATGATCGAAGAATGTCAATCAATCATGAAGAATGATGTTTGGGATGTTGTCCCAAGACCAAGAGGAAAGTCAGTTGTAACTTCCAAATGGATCTACAAGATCAAGCATGCTCCAGACGGTAGCATTGAAAAGTATAAGGCAAGATTTGTGGCTTGGGTTTTCTCTCAGAAAGAAGGAATAAACTATGAAGAAACCTTTGCACCTGTAGCCAGATACACTTCCATCAGATCAATACTTTCTCTGGCTGTAGTGATGAAATGTAAGATACACCAGATGGATGTCAAGACTACTTTCTTGAATGGTGTAGTAGAAGAGGAAGTGTATGTAGAACAACCATTCGGTTTTGAGACACATGACAGAGAGTCTCATGTATGCAGATTGAAGAAAGCCCTGTACGGTTTGAAACAGGCACCTAGGACCTGGTATGACAGAATTGACATCTTTCTATCCAATTTGAGCTTTACCAAGAGTAAAGTAGATTCCAACCTTTACTACAAGGTTGAAGATGGCAACCCAGTGATGCTTCTACTATATGTAGATGATATATTTGTGACAGGTATGGATGGGTTGATTGCTGATACAAAGAGAAAGCTGGCTGCTGAGTTCGAAATGAAAGACTTGGGGATGATGCATTAATTTCTAGGTATGGAGGTGTGGCAGATTACAGATGGAATCTTCCTTGGACAAGGGAAGTATGTAGTAGAGATCCTAAAGAGGTTTTGGATGATGGACTGCAAGGCTATGGCCACAAATATGGCATCGAACCTGAAGCTATTGAACGATGCTTCATTAGAGTCGGTTGATGCTACGATGTATCGTCAGATGATTAGGTCATTGA
>LPNX011174439.1:52664-67365 GCA_001517045.1 Pseudotsuga menziesii | reverse complement strand
TGTGAACACCTTGAGCCAGTTCCTGACAGATCCGAGACATGTTCACTTGATTGCTGCAAAGCATATTCTGAGGTACCTAAAGGGTACAGTTAATTATGGGCTCAAGTACGATGTGAATCAAAAGATTAACCTGGAGGGTTATGTTGATTCAGATTGGGCAGGCAGTGCCATCGATAGGAAGAGCACATCAGGGTGTTGCTTCAGTATGGGATCAGGTGTGATCTCTTGGTTTAGCAAGAAGCAATCCTGTGTGGCACTGAGTACAGCTGAAGCAGAATATGTCACAGCTTGTTCAGCTAGTTGTGAGGCAGTATGGCTGTGGAAGCTACTGTCTGATTTATTTGATCTCCAGTTGGATGCTACTTGCATACATTGTGACAACCAGAGTTGCGTGAAGTTGTTAGAGAATCCAGTGTTCCATGACAAGTCGAAGCATATCGAGATCAAGTATCACTATATCAGGGATATGGTGCAGAGGGGAGCAGTGAAGCTCCGGTATGTTGCGACGGAGGAACAAATAGCTGATGTATTGACGAAGCCATTGGCTCGGCTGAAGTTCGAGTACTTCAGGGAGAAGCTTGGTGTTCTCTAGATCGAGGTTTCCTCCAAGAGAAAATGATGAGACCTATAGCCATTCTGACATGATGAGAGGATTGGTTCCTTCCATGGTTAGATGTAAGGGCTGAGCCATTCTATCATGGTGAGAGGATTGGTTCCTTCCATGTCAGAAATGAGTGCTGTCCATTGTGTCGAGTAGGACATATGTAAGGGAAATTTCCATTCTAGGAATGGAGGCACCTGGTCAATTACCAGGAAAACTTAGTCTAGGACTAAGAAGCCATTTTGATGTGACAGAGGGATGTGTTCCCACTTGATCAGATGTAAGGGCTGAACCATTCTATCATGGTTAAAGGATTAAGTTGCTCCCATGTCAGATGTGAGTGTTGGCCATTCTGTCGAGTAGGATAGATGTAAGAGCAACTGCCATTCTCTAGGAGAATGGAGGCACCTAGTCAGTTACTAGGTAGCTCAGTCGAGGACAAGGGGCCATTCTGATATGATTGTTGGGATGTGTTCCCTCATGATTAGATATGAGTGCAAGCCCTTTCATCATTGTGGTAGGATGTGTTCCATCCTGGATGAATGTAAGTGCAGATCCTTTCTTCGATCATGTGTTGATCAGATATAAGTGCTGAGCCTTTCTTTGATAATGTGTTGATCAGATATAAGTGCTGTGCCTTTCTTCGATCATGTGTTGATCAGATGTCAGTGTAGTGCCTTTCTTCGATCATTTGTTGATAAGATGTAAGTGCAGTATCTATCTTCGATCATGTGTTGATCAGATAGAAATTCCGAGCCTTTCTTCGATCATGTGTTGATCAGATGTAAGTGTTGGGCCTTTCTGATATGATTATAGGATTGGTTCTTACATGATCAGATATAAGTGCTGGGTGTACCTTTCTTCGATCATGTGTTGATCAGATGTAAGTGCAGTATCTAACTTCGTTCATGTGTTGATCAGATAGAAATGATGAGCCTTTCTTCGATCATGTGTTGATCAGATGTAAATGCAGTATCTATCTTCGATCATGTGTTGATCAGATAGAAATGATGAGCCTTTCTTCGATCATGCATTGATTAGATATAAGTGCCGAAGAAGACCTACATGGAGGCTAGGCCTACAACCAACATGAAAAAGGGCTGGCTCTGTAGAACTTCCTGTGACGAGAAGAATAATGAGATAGCACCAGTGATGATCCAGGTCAAGTGATGATGATCTAGTGATGATGATCCAACAGTGATGATTCAGATCGAGTGATGATATAGATCCAGTGATGATGCCCAGTGATGATCCAGATCGAGTGATGATCCAGATCCAGTGATGATGTTCCATGATGATCCAGATCAAGAGATGATCCAGATCCGAAGATGAAGATGACTTGAAGACGAAGATGACTTAAAGACTTAGAAGACTTGAGATGCAGATGACGAGAATATCCAACTAATACAGAGAAGAAGACCAGTACTGCAAATTGTGTCGAAAGAATACCTTCCTAGTTAAGAGGGATGTATTTGTAACTTCAGAATGTATTCATCTATGTATCTTATGTATTGTAACCCGATTTTTATTTCGGGATGTATCTATAATGTAATTGAGTCATGTTGTCATGCCCCGATGTTCCAATCGGGAGGATCAATAATGTAAACAAGTCATGTCAAGTCATTGTGGGTAACTCTCCGATTGTCTAAGGGTTAAAGTCCCCGCAGTTTCAGGTCACTAGGGTTATTAGACTCTCCTAGTAGAGGTCGGCCCTGGTAGGGTTTTAGTCATGTCGGGATTAGTATAAATAGAGAACTGGAGTCTCTATTTATCACACAACTCATACACACTCAAGTGTAGCGCATAGTTGAGGAAGGAGAAGACACCGGGGCTAGATAAGAAGAAGGTTACTGCTGTCGGGAGATCACTTACTGTTTTGGGCTTTTACTATTTTTGTGCTGATTCTATCTCTGAGGAAGTTGCGGGGTTTTCTCCATTTATGGTTTCCCCAAGGAAAAACACCATGTTCATTGTCTCTTGTGTTTGATTGCTATACTTGTTATTCTCTCAGTTAAAGATCCTAATAATGCTAGTTTAATGTTGAAAAACTAACATTTAGAAGGTCAACACATCATAGATCAAGCACACAGAAAAATATATAAAAAAAATATGAAAGTAAATGGCTTGTTATGAAAATATTAACGTTTTTTTATGTTTAGAACATCTTCGTTGTTCAACGCATCCATAACACCACAAATTCCTGAGATCAGAGACAATATCTCTGACGCCAACCTCAAAACATAGAATACAATAGATCTATGAAGAATTGTAATGTATATTGAAGTTATATTTTCAAAGAAAATATCCGCAAAAAGGATCAAATTGAGACAGTAGGTAAGCACATTTTGGTATGTTGTATGACTACATCTTTCAAGCTGACAACAATGCTACCTACTCACGATTGATCGACTATAATTGTTGTCTCAATTGAAAACTCCGGCAACCTTCCTGTAATTTTGAGGGAAGACACATTAATAAAGAAGGGAAGAGGAATGCACCACATCTAACATCAACAACATGCTTTTTTTGATCGTTGAAGCTGAAGATGAAAATGATGCCGACACTATTGCAATTGATAAAGCACGCATTCCCTTCAATTCGGGAATTTATGCATATGTAACATGGCCTTACCTCGTGTCAGGGTCCTGTTAGCTACTGCATGTAGAGGAATCCTATAAGGGTTACAATTGGGCCCATGAGATCGCCCAAGAGGACGACCTTTAGAAATCCATTTTTGGGTTTGAGTGCTCACTAGAAGGGGACACATTTCATTCTCAGATTACTCTCCAAACTCATGACCAGTTTGTGATGGATAAATGACTGATATATTCTCCACTGTTTGATGAATACAGAGTTTCTAATTGTGTCATGTAAGGAAACATAACCTCATTTGTCCTCTACTTGGCAGAATGGCTATCACATAAGTCATTAACCTGCTTGTTCTTGGGAAACAGATGATCATCCGTTTGTATCTCATCGGATTCGTCCCTATGTGATAAAGTCAATGACTAATGCCCCAAATTGGTATTTCATAGGTTTGTCTCATTTTTACATCTCTCTATCGAATTCAATGGTGATCTCATGACAGGTCGAAGATTATGTAAATGTACGAGAGGGAGATGATATTCTGAAACAGATTCCTATCAAGTCGC
Organism: Pseudotsuga menziesii; assembly: GCA_001517045.1. NCBI lineage: Eukaryota > Viridiplantae > Streptophyta > Pinopsida > Pinales > Pinaceae > Pseudotsuga > Pseudotsuga menziesii. The sequence continues at coordinate 63,612 of LPNX011174439.1, read as the reverse complement.
CAGGAGGAATCTTTGGTATATAAATGATAAATGACCAAAAAAAGGTAAGAGACCTATCAGGATAATGTCTTTTGTTGATACTTAAGATTTAGTAGATGTGAAACCAAATTTGATGTGATGTTGTGTATAAACTTGAGAATTTTCTGGAAGCCTTCTAGCTAACACGTCTCTGGCATTAATAACCCTAATCATTATCACCTTAGAAAGATGGAAAAATCGTTCAAAGAGATAAGGCCAGATTCTTGGATCACATAGCAATAAGATATTGGTATTCCTGGCTGGAAAACCCATAATTTGTGATAGTCCAAACCCAATTCAGATAAATGACTCTCAATAATGATCGGAGAGGTAGTTGGTATGTAGATGTCGTCAAAATATCTTGGGAGCATATTATGGCGATGAGATAAAGATAGATATCAATTTGAATAGATAAAAAAAATCACATTTGTGACTATATTCCATGGCTTGGATTGTTTGATGGCTACTCAATTCCGTTACTGAGATATGCTACTCAACCTTGAGTGCTTAGTTGGTAGGCTAGTTGTGATACAATATGTAAGGAAAAACAAAAGTATTGGTAGACATGGTAAGCAAGGAATTAAGGTGTATCTATAGCACTCTCCTACTCTTTGAAAGGAAGGGTTGTGTAGTATATCTTTGTCCTACTATTCTTATTCTTCAAGCTATCAATATGGCCAGCCTGCACCAACCAATCGAGGGTTCGTCAAGATTCAAAGAAAGCCATGTAAAGTTCATTATCTCCAGTTGGAAACTCTTTGCATCAATAAATGGTGGATGGCAACATATGGTGAAAAATGTTCCATCTCATAATCTTCCACAATTCAATGCAGTGTTGAGTCAACTCACATAGTACTTGCAGATATCCCACGATTGCAAGCCTCTCAATATCATGCCATAAAAGACATAGCTGTAATGTCCACAGTGCTCGACAAAGGGTCTCCACAGTGGCCTTTCCATGGTGCTGAGTAGCTTACATTCTTCAAAATTGGGTCTACACTCAGGCTTCATGCACTAAGACGAAACCCGAAAATTTACAACAATCGTTACACTCTGAATTCTTTCATGTACCTGTCTAGGGTTCACGGTCCATTGAGTTCGTAGGAAACTAAGAAATGGCATAAAACAATCTCCAACTCATGATGTAGTCTATGCTCCTAATAATTGCAGCATCAATATGGCTATGGATGGAGTTCTACAGTGCAACGGATGGATAGATAGTTTATACCACTTCAATGCATTAGCTAGGAGAGATACACTAAACGCACTACCAAAAGAATTTCTTCACACACAAAATGAAGAGATGGAGTGTAGGGTTGGTATTTGAAATGTTTCATATTCTGATTTTGTTGTTTTTGCAGGTTGAGAGTACAAGGCGGAACAAAGTAAAATTGATGCTATAGCCAAGCTCTTGGTAAGCCTGTCATCCTCGCAAAAAAACTTATGTGCAATATTCTTATAGTTCTAATTACAAACTGAATGTTTTTTTTATAGAATTGTTTAAGGTCAAAAGATGACTATGCAGAGAAGAATTTTCACTTTTCAAGTTATTTTATTTTTATGTTTTTGGTTTTATTTGCATCCTAAAAAAATGTCAAATTAATATAAGACAAATTAAAATGAAAATTTTTTTATTTTAGAAATTGGAGGATTCAATTCAAAAGCAAAAATTGAATCATTTTTACATCATTATTTTTCTTGAAAACGTTAGAGACATCCTTATACTTTCTGATCCTCGAGATTGCACGAAGCACGGAGGAAAGCATACTTATTCAAAAACTAAAACAAAAATTGAAAATGACATTGTTTTATTGATTATCCTACCTATTCTATGCTAATTGGGAATTAGAAATTAATTAAGTGTAAGCATATTTTCAATTTAACCATTCACGCAATAGTAATAAATATATGTTCATTTTCAAATTTTCAAATAAAAAATGGAAATATACAAGAATGTGCGAAACTAGTTGTTGAATCTGCAATTTAACCAAATAAAAACAAAAATGAAATTGATCTAACCATTAGAGAAAATTTGGGGTCTAAAATGGGCCTTATAAGAAAACGCTCCAACAATACGTTCTTGTGAGTTGGAATTCAAGAACCAATAGAATTCCAATAAAATGAGTCAACCATAATGGTTGAATTGACATATTTGTCATAAAAAAACTATTTTTTTGTTTGTATTTTCGACATATCTCCCTGTGTTTTTACTCATATTTCGATTGGGAGAACTTGTTGGATGTAGAATTTGATTCCGCATCCAACGAGTACCCACACTGCATACTTTTGACGGACCCTGCTATCCCAAAAACAAGAATACCTGAAAATGTCATCATCACATTTTTTCAGGTATTTCTTGTTTTTTGGGTAGCGAGGTCCTTCAAAAGTATACAATGTGGGTACTCGTTGCATGCTGAATCAAATTCTACATCCAACGAGCTCTCCCGATTGAAATTTGAGTAAAAATACAGGGAGATATGTCGAAAATACGAACACAAAAAGTAATTTTTTTCATTTTTTCCTCCAAAATTAATAAATATTATTTTATTATTTTCCTTAGGAGGCCCATTTTAGACCTCAAAATTCCTCTAATGCTAGTAATTTCTTGAAACCATATTTTAGTAAGAATTACATACACTCGATTTCCATCCTTGAGATCATGCTACAACTCCTCTTTGTCCTCCTTGCTCTCTTGTTCATATTATTGTTTCCCATCAAATGTATAGGATTCTTCAAATGTTGATTCTTCGTTCTCTCCAGGAGGAGTGGTTAAGTTCTTCATGACTGCTAAGATGTGCTCTTCTTGGGAAGAACAGATCCCAATTGTTGCTAGGATATGAGTGAGTTGTTCTGCACTTATGTGCATCATGAAACCCATGTTGTTCATACTCATGCATTTCCATATAAATCAATAGAAAATAGGGCTCTTACAACACCACACCGAATTTGAAATCTAAATAAAAAACTATAGAAATAAAACTAATGACATAAATGAAATCACTTCTTGCAGAAAATTAAACACACTCTTGTAAAAATGTAAATAACGCACTTTAAAAACAAAAAGGAAACCAATTTAAAGATCAGGTGTTGTGGGTGCAAATTGGTACAAAATAAAAAAAAAAATTAGTATGAAATAAAAAAAACTAGTTCATAGTGAAAGCAACCCAAACTTATAGTACAAAAATGTCAAACAAATGCAAAATAATAAACTAAATGAAAAAGCACACTTGCATAAAAACAACTCGCATAGAAGAAATATTCTTGCAAAAAATAAAATAAAATAAACTCTTTTGCAGAAAACATGCTTACATGGAGAGTAAATTACACTTTGCGATTAGGAACAACATTTACATACAAAGGGTAAAACAAGGATTTTGGGTGACCCATGATGCATCAGGCTGTTACACTATGGAAATTCTGTAGTGAAGTCGTCATTGCATCTTACTGTTTCCCCTCCCCCCTCCTATGTAATATAAAAAGCAACCTATCTACCGATCTAAACTTTGATACCCTTTTAGCACTTCCCTGACAACAACGCCAAAATGTTGGTGCAACGTATTAAATGATTAATAACATACCCAAGGATTTAAATTGTCAACCCGAGGAGAGCATAAACTTGTGAGGTGCAGGCAAAATATATGCAGGGTCAGAGTAACACTCACTTAATCTAATATTCTATGCGACTGAAATTGAAAATACATGCCACTGAAATCTAAGAAAACATGCAGTTAATCTAAGAAAACACATGTGACTGAAATTGAACCTAGTTTACGAAAGTAAGAAATGGCATGAAAAGAAATCTAATCTAGGAAAGCATGAAATTGCGTAAATTAAACCTGGTTAAGAAAGTGTGAAATCATCAAACACATGTGACAAATGATAAGTACCAAATAACAAATGATAAACAAATCAAAATAAGAAATATGTTATGGAGAAATAAAAATATTTATTCTAAAACATCAAATCCATTACAAAAGGATCTAATCCATGACTAACTCTCGAAAAACAAACTATTTCTCTATTTATAGAGATGCCTCCACCATCCAAATAAAAAGAGAGCACTCTTATTTACACAAGTTACTTTGAAAAGATGGAAAATGTAAATCCACTTTTCTCTCATCCAGTTTTCCATAATTACAAAATATTTATCCTTTCAAATCCTCTCACAAGTCCTTAATATCTTTGAAAATAAAATCCACCCATATTTTCATGATTTTCCTCCTTTGAATATGCTCGAATAATTATCCCAAATCTTCTTCAAATATTCAAAGCTTGAAGATGAAACTCGAATTCGAGGCTAGGAGGTGACTTTTGACCTTGTTAAAATATTCAAATATTCTTGTAATCATCATAAATTCTCATAAAATATTTAAAATATAAATCATTTGGAAAATAACAAGGTAACCCATAGTTATTTATGAAAATGGCATAGGGAATGGTTAATGGAGTGATGAATAGGGATGAATGTGAGGAATAGTGAAGGAAAATTGGATGAAAATGCGACATTTGGGTGACCCAACAGACCCTTCAAGAAAAAGAGGTTCTTGTTGAGGAACCTCCTCTCCTTCTTTCCTCTTGATTTGATCAACTACTTGAAGCTCATGTGGTGATGGGGAAGTTGATATTGGTTCTTCATTATCTGCTACAAGGTATTCATCTTCATTCTCATGATAAATTTTTCTTGGTTCTATGTCACCAACATAGAGTTGTCAAGCATCCATCAGTAGATGCCCTTTGGTCCATGTCCATAGTATAATGTGTCTTGGAATGATATTGAATAGTTTCAAGGTACTATTATTCATTCTCATGTGATGTTCCCTCATCTTTTTCAAAGTAACTTGAGAGTGACTTTTGATCCTCTTGATGTAATACTTTTTCTACTTCACCACCCACATAACTTGGTGACTTCTTGGTCTCCTCCATACTTGTGGATTGTTGATTGTTCCTTAATGAGTTCACATTTTAATTCTTGTTCCTAAATCCATACTTGACAAGATATTCTTGGAAATATTACCTTTCACGAATATCCCATCTCAAATTTCGATACTCCTGGTAGCATGCTTCGATATCTATGGTTGTAATTTCTTCTTTCGTTGGCTCGAGAGGAAGGGAAGTGGGAATAGTGGGTCAATTGTGAAGACAAGACATGTATGAAAATTTTTAGTCAATGGATGGTATTAATGCACAGGTGCAAGGAACATGTTCTGATACTGCTGTAATGTCCCTACTTTGGATTTTGGAGAAAATTACAAATTGGGCAAAATTCAAGCTTAATTAGTCATGACTCTAGAGGGTTCCAACTCTCACCAAATGGTCCAAAATTTGAAAGCAAATGGTATGGTGAGCCTTAAAAAATACCAAGGTGGTTTATGGAAATTTTTTATCTAAATTTATACCTCTGCAACCTTGTTTGGGGCTGATGACAAAAAGGCCAAAATTACCAGGAAATTGTGATGAAACCCCCCCTAGGGTGTAGGCCAACTGGGCTTCACAACTCATGTATGAACCTCCAAAATTTGTAAGAAAATTATGGGGACTGATATAAGACCTCATGGAATGTAATTAAACATGGTTATTAGTTCTTCAAACTAGTTATAGAGTTCCACATTTTCCTGATAACTTTCAATGAAATTGCATATGGGGAAATTGCATAACTAGCTCGATTTTGACATATGAAAGGTAGAGTTAAAGGCTCGGACCATGATGTGAAATATAGAGACCATATAAAACATAAAAATTTCTTCCCAAAAATTATTAAAAACCATATAAATCCCCTCATACAAGTCTTGTATAAAACCCATTCAACATGGGAGTCAAATACATGAAAACTAGTGAATTAGTAGCATGGAATTGCAAGAGTTTCACATATGGATTTATTGGATTTCAATATACAAAGAATAGGGACATGAAATTACAGATTAAAACATCATATATGGCTATCACAACATCATCAAACTCAGATAACATCCCTCATACAAATCTGACACAAGACTCCTTCAAGATTGAAGCCAAAGTCATGGAAAGTAGTGATTCAATGGCATAGGAATGCAAGCTTTTCACACATGGGTTTATTGGATTTAGAGCCATAGAGAATATGGAAATGAAATTACAGAGTAATAAATCATATATTTATGTCACAACATTATCCAAATCATAGAAGATCCCTCATACAAATCTGGTATAAAACTACTTCAAGATTGAAGCCAAAATCCATGAAAACTAGTGATACAATGGCATGAGATTGCAAGCTTTTGAAACATGAGTTTATTAGATTTAAAGATGAATAGGATATGGGAATGAAAGTAAAGAGTATTATATAATATATTTATTCCCCAGAATCATCAAACTCGGAGAAAATTCCTTATACAAATCTGGTATAAAACTACTTCAATATTGAAGCCAAATCCATGAAAACTAGCTATTCAGGAGCATGGGAATGAAAGCCTTTCATACATGTATTTATGATATTTAGAATTAAATAGAATATGGATATGAGATTAAAAATTCATACATCGTATATAAAATCTTGGGCATCAACTATACTAAGCAAAGCACAAGCACCACTCCAACAAGTGTGCCTTCAACATGAGAGTGTGGGGAAATGGAGAAGAATGAATGAGAGAATATGGAGATAGATGATAATTTGAATGTATCTACCTTCAATATACAAATAAAAATCCTTCATTAATATCCAATTATAGGTAATAATGGCCTCTCCATCAACCAACTTGGAAAGGAATTCAACTCCCTCAAAATTGGTTCACAAGCAGGGAGTGTGAGCACTCACCATGCAATGGACAAGCAAAAGCTCTCCAAAATGCCAAAGGCCAATTAAAAAATGATCAAAAACCATTCTTATTCCTCATGAAGTCCTTTTATTAACTTCATGAGGCCTCCTAATTTTGAATTTCCCTCCATGGGATTTCTCCAACTCGTCTTAGTGGTTTAGTAACTCTCATGACACTTGTCTTTCTCTTCATCCTCCAATTATTTCCCCAATTTTAATGTCTGCCTCTAACTCCCAAATTGACCTATTTGTGGATATTTTTATCCATTTCATGTCATATTTTTCATATGTTTGCAATCAGTTCTGAATTTGTCATACTTGTCATAGAATATTTCATCATTTGTTGTCATAGAGTGCATGGAATCTCCTTCCAAGTGGCACACCTTGTATTCTAGTCTCTTCCTCTTCCATGGAAGTTACTCTCATTTACCTAGTTGAATTCCTTGGATCATTATATGATATTTTATGCCACATGACCCTCCATTAACATTACATTACCCATAGATAAAGGAGGAAGGGTGGACGGAGGTTTTTGCAAGAGGGCGAGGTTTTGACGGATGATGGTGGAGGACAAAGGGGGGGGGGGTGTTTTGACCTCCCAACTCCTAAAATCAGATTGACTGAAAATTGGTGAGATCCCAATAAACCTAGCTGAAATTCAGATCCAAGGTAAAGGAGGGAAGGGTATAAATCCAGGGTAATGCATGCCGAAAGAAACCATGATTCCTTCCATGACAGTAAGGTCCTCGTAGATCAGAGATCAGATCCAGTATATGTATGATCATGCCCTAATTGGAAAGTTTGTAGGATTACATCCCTTAGAGAAATCCCTAATATGGTGGATCAATTTGACCTAGAAATTGAAGGGTCATTATGATATCCATCTAGTCTCCAAAGGGTTCTTCACTATCTCATTTATTAGCCTGGAATATAGGAACCACGTTATGGGCGGGGGCCCTTATTTTTACTATTCTGCAAGATTATTCCTGCACCCATGGAAAGAGAAATTCTTCCCATATAAGGAGGACATGAGAGTCTCCCTAGTATGGATCAGGTTGTACTCTCTCCCGAGTGAATACTGGGATCAGGAAATATTGGAAGACTTGTAGAACTACTTGGGGAAATTCATCAAGATTTCTGAGCAAACAAATATACAATGATACGCTCACTGCCTATGCTCATATCCATGCTTACAGAACCTATGAAAGGAACTTCCAGAAGCAATCAAGCTGACATGGGAAGATGAGGAATAGTTACAAACTCTAGACTATGAACACATCCCTTTTCGGTGTCGTAGGTGTCATGAATATGGCGATCTGTTTAGGGACTACCCAACGAATGACCCTAAGATGAACCCAGAAAAGGAAGGAGACCATTCAGACCCGGTGTTTACAAAAGTCCCATACCAAAAATCGGAAACCAAAAAATCATGAGATACATAAGAAAATTGCTACCTCCAATACTTTTGAGATACTAAACAATCAGGATGAGGAAGTATTGGGAAAAAAAAGAACGGATGACCCAGTTTCTAAGCTGGTGGATGGAATTCCTGACCAGAATCCTTTAATGGAGACAGGTCTCGGTGATGACAAAGGGGGTGATGGTATGGGGCAGGAATCAGGGGAGGAAGTGGAAGACGTGGATATAGGGGAATTAGATCTTGAAGGGATTAGAAAATAATTTTCAGAGAAGGGGAAAGGGTATGTACCTCAGGATCAAGTCATTCACAACAGAATTTCAACCCCAAATCTGACACCTTGCATGTCTGAAATTCAACACTTCTCTATCGCATTTTTGACACATACACTTTTTTTTGCCGTCAGTGGCGTAACGTCGGATCTTCGACATTGTACTAATGTGGGTCGAAGATCCAACACACCATTGCGTCATATATTCGACCGTTTTTCCTTCCAAAGTTCCAGTCAAAAATTTCATAAACCATCATAAATATGATGTCCTCCGACCCTTGAAGCGTCGGCCTTTCGACAGACAGAAGTGTCAGAGGAATGGCGACGCTGTCGGTATTTTTATCTAGAGAGTGTCGGAAATCCGACACTTTTCGACACTTGAAGTGTCGACAATCCGACACTGGAAGAGTTGGCATTTTTACGGGAAAAGGGTCAGTGGCATGGTGACCACGTTGAATATTCGACGTAGACTGACACTTAAACCATTGGTCATCCGACGGGCTGAAGCGTCGGAGTCATGACATCGCTGTCGGATGGTGTCACCGAAGTGTCGGAAGAACATCAAAAAAGCGATGCCTGTTGGTATTTAAAAAAAAAAAATCGAAAGATTTCACTTAGTTATAGATATTTGATAACAAGTGTGGGCTGGGGAGTTGGTGGATTATAGAGGAACTTCCTCTAGCAAATCGTTCAACCTTCCCCTAGGCTAAAATTTTGTACGTTAAAGCAACCTCCTCCCAGACACAACAACAATTTTGCATATGGTCCCTCAAGACAATGATTTTTCATGCATGTGGGATTGGGATTTGGTGATTTGAGCAGTGATTTCCTTCCCCAGCAAAGTCTATTGTCCTTCCAAACTAAATCGTCATCATGCATCATGCACAACAATTTGCTTCTACTAAGCTCACATAACTATTTAAATCTAGATGGTGAGTCCAGATTGGATGTTCATTGATGTTTTTACTTGTCTTTGCTTCCAAAAGGAATCGTTGTGTGTGTTGTTGTCTATATTCTATCAAAGACAACAATTTACCTTCCCAAAGCTAAATCACTATGTATCCTTGCTCAACTTCCTTTCAAAGACAACGATTCCCTCTGCTGTTACTTAGATAGCAAAATTGTGACAAGTGCATCCCTTGGAGAGGCTGGCAATTAATAGTCATAGAATGTCAATTATCAAGATTTTACCCCCACATGGTTTCAGCCTAGAATTTAACCACCCAAGGAAACTTGTTTGGACCAGACATTGGTGATTTGACAAGAGCATTGTCTATGACTTCATACAAAGAGGCAATATTTAAGAGGGCCTTCATATTGAAGAGCTTAAACCAATGATTCCATATAAATACTAGTTTACAGTGGCTATGGAGTTGCAGAAGCATTAGATTGGCCCACTTTTGACAAGCATAATGAAGCCCACGAAAAAGTTGATCACAAAAATAAATTGTATGTTTTTTCAAAGTTTTTGCTTAAAACTCCTACTCTAGCTTTGTTAATGCATTCTAATGATATAGGCTTGACTATGGATTCACAGGGGAAACTTATCAAATATATTACTATTTCTTCTTTGGATTTATGGTAAAATGATAGGTGAATTCTAGGGTTTCATGCACATGCAAGATTGATGATAGCATTGTTGGAAGCACACAAGCACAAGGAGGATCTAGGGTTTTCTTGGTTGCTCCATTGGTAAAGTTTGGTGAATTATGCTTCTATGGATTGAATGGTGGTTGTAATGCTTCTTTTTCTCTGAATTAGGGCTTTTTAGCAGCTTTTGTCAACTTTTACATGTTATAAAACATCCTCTTGAAATATTTTTCTCTTGTTTGTCCTTAGATATCTAAATTTTTCCCTAGTTAGGATCCTCCAACAAACCCTAGAGGTAAATATAGTAGTATTTCATGTGTAAATATACACATTTGTGTGATTAGTGTAGTGTTAGATTAGATTTACGTTTTTATAAACTAGAAAACCTTAGAAATTTATAAAATTCAAAAATCCAAAAATAACAACAATTTTCAAATTATAAGCCACCCTCAAATTTTGGTCTGCCTATTTAGCCCTAGATCCTCCAGTGCGTCACCTATCTTCTTGTCTACATCCACGAACTTGAGAAGCAACCTAAAAAAACCAGTTAAAAGTCAGAGTTAGGGTTTCATACTTGACATGTTTCAGGGGTTGGGATAATTTGGCCTTGATAAAAGGTTACTTTATTCCTTACAACGACCCCATTTAATTGTTTAGTAGGAAATTTAGGGACCCTTTCATTACTGATCAGTGTTACTATTGTTTCTAGCCCTAAAACCTATCAAAAAGACCTGCAAAATCAACCAAGTTAGGGTCATATTTGAGTTATGGGGAAATATCAACAATATAATTGAATTCTTCCTTCCAAAAGCATTCTTTTTAGGCTAAGGAGTACTTGTATAAACCCTTAAAAAGATGGTTAACT
>LPNX011174439.1:41938-43508 GCA_001517045.1 Pseudotsuga menziesii | reverse complement strand
GAAAATAATGTTTTAAATACATTTATATCAGTCTGTAATATTTGCTGATTTATTCCTTTTAGCTTGTCTTGATGATGCTTGTTTTCCCATATTAATTTTCAAACCTAAGGAAACCCTGACCTCCAATTATCAACCGTGAGCTACAATTCTGAACCCTGTGCTCCACCGGACCTTCTCCCAAATTCACAAAAACCTCCAAATTGAACTGAACTGTCCAAAATGAGTCGCGACAATGTCCAAATACACTTGTCATTTTTTATTATATTATACGTATTTTATTTTTATTATATATTATTTTATATTATATGTATTTTATTTTTATTATATGTTATTTTATATTATATAAATTGCCATAATAGTATTTTTCATTAGGCATAGTATTTTTAACTTAGCTATATGTATTTTTAATATATGTATTTTTAACTTAGGAATAGTATTTTTTATTATAATATCATGATGATGATGGCGATCTCACCTAATCCTTACAATGAAACCCCTAAATATTACCTCAGGTAATCCTTACAATCTCACCTAATCATGGTCAACATGACCTTCATCGTTATCATCGTCATCACCACCATCATCGTCATCCTCATGATGATGATGGTGATGGCGATGATGACTGTGATGATGATGATGATGATGATGATGGCAATGCTGATGATCACCATCATCCTAATCAACGTCATCATCATCATATGTAAAACTTAGTTTACTTCAAATATTAATTTTCCAAAAAAAATGCATAATACTGGCAAACCTAATTTCAATCAAAAAGTGATGAGAAGGAAATTGTTTGATATAGCCAATAAAATGAAAGGAATTTTTTGTATCCTTGAAATACTTCTTATATCTAATAGATTCCTTGACTTCTAGAACTATGAGTCCCAAATATATGTTCAATAGAGAGATGCAAACGTAAGAGGAAGAAAAAATCCTAACTTGAATAAAGAACCTTCACATTAATGAGGGAAGAACCATCTACATAACGACACATCCCTATCTTGGATAAATGAAAATATAGCTTTGAAGGATGATTGAAAAGTTGAGCATGTGAGCATGGTGATGATGATGATGATGATGATTATGATTATGATGTTCATGTCGATGATGACAATGATGACGATGTTGTTGATGATGATGATGATGTTGATGAGGTGGTTGATGATGATGAGGATGTTGATGACGACGATGACAATGATGATGATGATTATGATTGTGATGACAATGATGATGATGATTATCATCATCATGAGGATGATGCTGAAAATGATGACGACGACGACGATGATGATGATGACGATGACGACAACGACGATGATGATGATGACGACGACGACGACGATGATGATGACGTTGATGAAGATTATGATGTTGATGTCAAGGATGACAATGATGATGATGATGATTATCATCATCGTGAGGATGACGATGATAATGATGACGATGATGATGAAGTTGATGATGATGATGTTGATGATGATGATGATGATGTTGATGATGATTATGATGTTGATGAAGATGATGACAATGATGATGTCGACGATGACAATGATGATGATGATGATGA
>LPNX011174439.1:6938-36938 GCA_001517045.1 Pseudotsuga menziesii | reverse complement strand
GATGGACATCATGAATATTAGTTTATAATTAATAAATTACGTCATAAATAAAATATGGCCACTACAGCAAGCAAGTCACAATAAAAATTAAAATACATAAAAATTCATATATGATGATCCACACGTACCATGATGATGATTTCTATTGTATTGCATATTCCAAAGGTGAGGTGTAATTCTCCGTGGTTTTAATGCAGTCTCTTGATTCCCATTGAAAATATTTCTTTCATTTGTTCTATACCTGTGATTCTTAGAGAGGAAATGCCTATAATCATCAAACACCTCCTTTCTTAATCTTTTTGAACGACGAGATTTTATCTTAGGACCACAAACTGGACATGAAAATTTACCGTTTGTCTGAAGACCTACAATATTTAGATATGGAATATCTATGTCAAATATATTCATATATAAAATATTCTAACTACTCCATATCATTAAATGCATTTAAAGTGGAACTTAAAATTACAAACCACCAAATGAAGTTAACCCAGGGGTATCATGTATTGTCCATACAACCATTGCATGGAATTGAAATTGCCTTTGTCATATTGGTCTAGATATGTCATACATAGTTATGCCATTCCATAAATTCAGTAGCTCATCTATATGAGGTTCGATGCATACATTCATATCTTTGACTTGGAACTTACCTGGTTCATAATTTGAAGTACATATAAAATATATCATTATGAGAACCATTAAGATATATAAACCATGCAGAAGAGTAAAATAATAGATATATATATGAAATTAAGATACATATTATGACAAATGAGATGCCACAACTACATTATAAATAAAACAATTTTCATCAATAAAACCTGGAATAATCATCGACAACATTATGTGCTCCCTCTTTATTGACAACCATGGAGGAATGCTATTTTTGATAACAAAAATAGGCCACACCGTGTAAATGGATTTCATCTGTGGAAATGATTAACACCATCTACTGCCAAAGAAATCCTAAGATTATGTGGTTCTTCTTTAAAGTGAGGCCACTTTTCCTCAATATATCTAAAAGCAGTACCATCTGCAGGCATTTGGATAACATCATCTTGACTTCTGTTCCTGGCATGGTAATCCATAAATTGTGCTATGTTTTTGCACCTCAACAGTCGTTGCAAACGTGGAATGATGGGAATATAATGAAGAACCTTCTGAGGCACCTTTTTTGTTACTTTATCTGTACGATATCTACTTACATGAAATTCCAGACATTCTGTTGCAAATTCATGCTGATTATAATATATAACATGGTCATAGGGGCATGCATGAATTGATTCATAATGCATTCCAATATCTTTCATGATGGAAGATAAATCTCGATATGTGCGAGGTAAAATATTTGATGGTGATAACAAAAATTCAGCTATCAAGCTACAAAAAAAAATTGTTAATGTATAAATAAATAATATTAACGAAACACACTTCATCCGTACGATGATCAATAATGAGTTAACAATACAATTATTATAGGAATACATATAAACTTTATCATTATCCTATATATGTGATGGATTATTTTAGATACCTTAGCATCCATGTGATTGCAATGTTTGAAAGACCATTCATAACATTCAAGTTCATTATCAACAATATAGTAGAGAGAAGATTTGTTTTGGAGCCTTTATAAAGGGGTTCATATTCCTTATCGAGAAGAGGTATATCATGAACATCATTAAAGTCATTATCATTTTCATTATCAACATCATCGTCATCCATTCTAACGTTAAATGAATCATGGATCAATGTATTTGTACCATCATCTTCAATTACATCATCGGCATGATCATCTTGTTCAATATGATCATTCACTTGTTCTCCATTAAACATACACGCTCCATGATCCTGATCATGAACTTGTTCTGAAAGCACTTCCTTTGGACGACATGCTCTAGGATGTCTTTCCTTTAATATAAATACATGGAAACATCAATAGATATACATTAATGTATGAAAAAAAAATACATACAATTACCAAAAAAATGAATATATTAATGTTTATAATGCTAAACCTACAAATGGACGATATTCGTTCCCCCCCTCAGCGTGTCCATGTTCCATGCAATGTTTTGTGGCTGTTGAGATCAATATTCTTCTCCTCTTAAATCCCATGCATTGAGTACACAGACAATAACAATTGCCATCACCCCTTTGTTTTGCTGCATCCCATAGTCTAGCAAGCAAGTGTCGGTTGTCTTCGTTTGGATCCGGAATATTTAATCTATTTGACATTTTGTCATAAAATTCATTAATGAATATAACCAATTGTCTTAAAAAATCAAGTTCCACACATCAACATTTTGTCAAATGGAGAGAAGTCGAAGAATAAAAAATTCCCGGCAAATTGTCTATCAATGAAAAAAAAATTCCCACAACCGCCCGTTGAAGAATAAAACAATTCCTAAAAACGTCTGTCGAGGAACAAATAGTTTTCGCAAATCATGCGTCGCTTCTACAACAAACATGTTGAAATGTTTAAAACAATTTATATTTATAATGGACATGCGTCGAATATTTGACACCTTGAACATAGTTACCTTTGAAAGTATGGGACTATAAAATTTAAAATCATCTAAACCTTAATTTTTTTTTTATAAAAAAACCTATACATCCTGTCGGATATTCGACGCTCAGGGGTCAGATAACCAACATTATTGGGTTCATAGACGTCGAAGATCCGAAATGTAAGTGTTAGATAACCGACACTAAAAGGGTCGAAAATCCGACGCCCTTGTGTTGGATATTCGACGACGCTATAAATATTTTGTTATCGGCATTATTTTGAGCGATTGTTGTCCGACACATCCATGCGAAATGTCGGATGACGTCGGAATTCAGGTTCAAATCCTGTTGTGATCCTCCTCAATGAAAAATTTCTGAAGGCACAATATTCCAATCAGTTGGGGAATAGTTCTGGATCTCGCAAATATACGAAGAAGAAATATGAGGAACATGGTAGGAAGACAGGAAATAAACAAAGGGTTGCAGACTCGTAGGCAAGAGACTGGTCAAGTCGGGACAATACCCATCAATTAAATCTGCCCTGGGTTTGTAAGGTTGTCCAATGAAGCTCCTTTTCTAGAACATAAGAGAACTAAATAGCCTGAAAAAAAATAAAATTCCGAGTAAAAATATTAAGAAGACAAATACAGTTAGTGTATTTCTGCAACAAACAAAGTGTCAAGAAGATCAGATCCAAGATCTTAGGAGAAGAATTTGGACAATATGTGAAGGTATGGCACTATATTCTATAGGTTTCTCTGGAGGATTGGGTATCCTTTGGGATTTGAATCAGGTTTTCCTGATTGGTTTTCAAGGGACTAGGTATTCTCTCACGGTGGAATTCAAGGTAGTTGGTTTTCCCATTCAAGGGATATTGACAAATGTTTATGGACCTCAAGGGGAAGGGGACAAGAGGGAGTTCCTTGGCTATCTCAAGAATTTGAGGGAGGGGTCTCCCAACACCCACTAGGTTGTGGGAGATGAATTTAACCTAATCAACTCTATGGAGGAAAAAACGGGAGGAAGACGCAGACTGGAGGAGTGTGATTTATTCTGGGAAACCATAGAGGAGCTTGGACTTATGGATATCATTATGGGGGAGGGATGGTTCACTTGGAACAATAAGAGAACAAGGGATTGACACATAGAATCCAGCTTGGATCACTTTTTAGTCCCAGAATCAATAATTGACTTGGGTAGTGAGATCCATAATGCTACGCTTCCGGGGATGGGATCAGAACACTGGCCAATCGAGCTTATGTGGAGTGGGCTTGGATCCCAATTCAAGAAACTATTTTGTTTTGAACAGTTCTTGCTGGAGCACCTCGATTTCAAAGAAAATATTAAATCATGGTGGGAGGAATTGAGGGAAGGCTAGGATCAGAGTATGTACAATTTCCAGAAAAATGTGAAGGGTCTGAAAGCGAAGATCAAAAAGTGGAATAGAGAGGAATTTGGTAATATCTTCTTAGATAAAAAATAATTGGAGCACTGCCTCCAGGAGATCCAAGTAATTGGGATAAATGAAGAGTACTCCTTGGCTCTGAAAGGGGAGGAGCGGATACTCGCATCCAAGTTAGAAGAAAGAGAGAAATTGGAGGAAATTTTTCGGCGCCAGAAATCTAGAAATTGATGGCTTAAAGAAGGTGAGGAAAACACAAAGTTTTTCCACCACTCAGTCATCCATAATAGATTTCAAAACAAGATTTATGTGCTCAAGAACGCTAGGGGAAAGGGTGGAGATGAGGGAAGATATAGAAGCTATCTTAAACTCCCACTTCTCAGATATTCTAAAGGACCCTAGGTTGGACTGTTAGGACAACATAGAAGCTATCACCAGAGTCGTACCACCCTTGGTATCAAATGACTGGAATAAGTTACTAATGAAGACGATAACTCTTAAGGAGGTGGATGAAGCCGTTTTTCAAATGAAGGAAGGGACTGCCCCAGGTCCAGATGGTTTTATCGTCAATTTTTTCCATTGATTTTGGGATATGGTTAAGATGGATGTATGGATAATAGTGGAAGA
Source organism: Pseudotsuga menziesii (assembly GCA_001517045.1). Classification (NCBI taxonomy): domain Eukaryota; kingdom Viridiplantae; phylum Streptophyta; class Pinopsida; order Pinales; family Pinaceae; genus Pseudotsuga; species Pseudotsuga menziesii. The sequence goes on along the minus strand of LPNX011174439.1, from coordinate 32,398 downwards.
TTCCAAGATTTCTGGTTGAATATTGCCAACACTGAATGCAACCTTTCTAACATTAATTCCTGAGTGCAAGGGAGAAGACACCCCAGATAAATTTAGACCTATAAGTCTCTACAATGTCATCTATGAAATTATCACGAAGGTCATAGAAAATAACCTGAAGCCTATTCTATTCACTCTTATATCCCTGGAGTAGTCTGGATTTGTGGAAGGAAGACAAATTTTGGATGGGATTATTTTGGTTCACAAAATTTTGCACTCCCTAAAAATCATAAAACTCCCAGGTATGATGGTCAAGTTGGACATTGCCACAACTTATGATAAACTTAATTGGCAATTTATTAGGAAAAATGTTGCATCTTTTGGCTTTAGTGGGAATTGGATTAAATGGGTTATGGATTTGGTTTCTTCAACTTTCTTCTCTATCCTTGTGAATGGGGTGCCTTCTGGAGTTACAAAGCCTTCCATAGGTCTGAGACAAGGAGACCCCTTGTCGTCATTTCTTTTTATTTTCATGGCCGAGGGAATAGGGAGATCAATCAGGTCCTTAAGAGAGAGAAACACTATAAAAAGTTTAAGTTTGACCACAGGAGGGGAGAAACAAACCCACCAACACTTTTTTGACAACACTATGTTAATCCGACACCCTTATGTTCAGGAGGTTGGAAGTTTCAAACAATGTCTGGAACTCTTTGGAAGATCTTCTGGTTTAGAGGTGAATGAAAAAAAATTGCAAGTTGTTTTCTTCAATACGCCCAGGGTTGCTCATCATATTCCTTGGGTTCAAGGAAAGATCCCTTCCATCTAAATGCGTAGGTACCCCTCTTATCAACTCTATTTACAAAAAGGGGTCATGGACAGTATGAAAAAATGCCTGATGAATTGGACACTAAGACCTTTAAACCTTCTTGGTAGACTGGTTTTGGTAAAATCCATTTTACAGGAAATGCCGACATACTTGTTTTCTACCATGATGGCCCCTAAAACCATCCTGAAGGACCTTCAAAATATGCAAAGGAAATTTCTGTGGAGCAGCCCCCAGGAACAACAGAAGTGGGCCTTAGTTAAATGGAAAACAATTTTATCTCCCAAATCTAAGGGTGGGTTGGGTATTTGGGAGCCGAAGAAGGAAAACATGGTGGGTGGGACGAAACTATGGTGGTACCGGGTTTCCCACACCTAGGAACCCTGGGCCAAATTATGGAACTCTAAATATGCAGAAGGATGGGACTGTCAAGACCTTATTCAATATTTTGAAGACAAGCAAGGGTATCACATTTGGTGCACATCTTGGCAAGAGTGAAGTTTGGTCCAGGTTTACATTTTTTGGTAGGTAAGAAACAACCACACTACTAGGGTTTGGGAGGATTCATGGCAGAAGCTACCGCTAAGTCTAAGGGGGGGAGCTAGAGATAATACAAGAAGAGTGTAGAGCCAGAGGAATATCAAAGGTCAAGGACCTATGAGGGGACCAAGGCCTCATCGATTCCCACCGCCCTTGGGATCCCATAATCTTGTTAGAACAACTAGGCCCAAAGGAAGAAGTTGACCATATGGAGGAAGCCCTAGCCAACAGAAGTGTCGAGTGGAACGAGGATAGTGACAAACTTAGGTGGGGTTATTCTCAGAAAGGATCATTTTCCCTGAAAGAGGCCCAATAAATATTGATAAGGAATGAAGCTGACCAGGAGGAAAAAATGTGGATCAATTTGTTGGATAAGAAGGTATGGCCTAAGATATCAATTTTTTGTTGGCCAGTGCTAAGGAAAAAAATCTTAACAGGAGAAAATTTAAGGAAAAAAGGGATGGTCATACCATACCGTTGATGCGTTTGTGAACAGGTGGAGGAAACTTCAATACATCTTCTGGAATCCTGCATTTTTTCCTCGGCTCTTTGGGACTCTGGGGCATAAATATTTCTCCGTTCGGACCGGATAAGGCATAACCCAGTTGGAACTCTGTTGGAGTGGTCCAAAAAACCATTCCAGAATTGAATCCTTAACCACCTATGGGATTTTTCCCCCTTGTTGTCATCTGAGAAATTTGGAGAGATCGAAACTCGAGAACCTTCAGGGGCAAATAAAATCTAGTTAGCAGAGGCTCGGAGTGCATCACTCGAAAGATGAAAGAAACAGTTCTCTCAATGGAATGGGAGCAGGAAGATTGGGATTCAACAAAAAGAGAGATGCCCATTTTATAGGCTTGGGGTTTCTCGGGTCCTCTGAATTTGGAGGTAGGCCGTGCAAAACAACAAAGGATCTCGCGAAGCCCAGATAAGTGGTTCCATCCTTTGGAGGGCCTATCTAAACTCAATTTTGATGGGGCTTCTAAAGGAAACTCGGGTCCGATAGGATACATATTCATCATCCGTGACCACAAAGGAGCCATGAGAGGTTTTGGCTATGATTTTCTTGGTTGGGAGACCAACAACATGATGCAAATCAAGGGTTTATTGCAGGGCCTATACTGGGTTATAGCAAACAACTACCCTTTGGTTCTAGTGGAGGGAGACTCTCAATTACTTATCAACTTGGCCATTAAATTAAAAAGTGGGACCCAGATATCCAAGGTGGTCGGTTCATGGCATCTAGAAGGCATACTAGAACTCCTCAGAAACCTCCTGACATATGGGTTGGCAACCAGTTTTTCCCATGTTGGTCACTAAGGAAACAAAGTGGTGGACAGGCTGGAAAAATTAGGCTCTGATACGCACAGAATGGTTAAAGCCAAGGATTGGGACATGATACCCGATATGAAGGAGAGGGATAGGTGTAGGGCCCTCACATCCTAGGACATGGAAAATCGCCAGGTTATTTTTAGGACATGAGACCAAGCAAGTGAAATATTACGCAAGCATGCAGCTCAGCATGGGGAAGATAAACTACCTTAGGTGATGACCACGCACCTCTTTATTAGCATATGTCATGTTGCTAATAGTTTTCTCAAGTGATGAATTGAGGTATGAATCAACATGAAGGATGGAAGTGGGATTATTAAATGCCTGAATGGAAACATCCGTTTTAGGACAGTGCATGGTATAGGCTGCATAAAGGTTAAGCATTTGAAAATGATGACTCCGGGAAGGACGTTGCTATTTAGTCTGAAGAAGGGTGACAAAGTGATAGATATGTGTCAAACCCCAAAAATTCTGAAAAATTTAAAATTTTTAAAATAACATATAATCTTATTAAATGCAGTCATTAACTGTTTGATTAGTTTATGTTACCAGAATTGTAATTGAATGATCTTTTATTATACTTAACTTTAAAGATGAGTTTCTTGTCAGTTACTGATTTTTTTCTGTTTGCAACCACAAGGGGAATTTCCATGATAGACTGGGCTTACTTAGCTTCCGAGCTAATGCAACAGTTTTTATTTCTCTTACAAATATCCAGGTAATGTTCGGGTCGCTGCTAACCAATCTTTAAAGTATTAGATAACAAATTGCTGTACCAAATCATTCAGTAAAAGTATCTGCATACTAGCCAGGTTTATCAAGATTTTAAAGGTAAGGATTTTCCTATAATCTCTTTAAGATCTTACTGATAGGAAGTTGGAAATTATTAGAGAATAAGCTATCTATTTTCCTTTATAGCATCAGCATTAAGTATCCCTATGTAGTACTGGATCATTTGATGGGTTTACTGAAATGCAAAAGTAGAAGTAAATAATATTTCTTATCTAGCACAGTAATTACAACTGGGTTACCATGTTCAGACCCATTTTTATTCATCCATTGTTACTGCATCATGCCAAGTTTAAATTCATGATATGATTTGATCTGTAATTACAATTGTAAGGATCTAGAGTTAAAAATATCAATATATACTTTTCTTACTTCCAGCAATTTACAAGGTTTACTGTCTGATACATGTCTTCTCTTACATTTTAAGGGTTTGCATTGATTGGAAAACTACTTCTATTTCCATGATTGACAATTGAACAAAATCTATAAGCACCTTTAGAATTAGTTTTGGATTATCATGATTAAACTCATTTATGAGTTTCCAAACTATACTACCAACAAGAATGGTTATAATAGTTTTCATAAACCGCCTAACATACACTCAACTACACAATCCTTGTAAATATTTGAGCATGAAGATAACAAAAGTTTAATTGTTATCATAAATAATCTAAGACTATTAAGTGATTGTTAATATGTTGGTAAAAACAAGTAAAAATAGATTAGAATAACCTTATCCCAAATTTGTGAGTTATATAGCTTGAATTCTACAAGTTAAAGTCATATAAAGAGAAAATGACTAGTCTTTTACCATCTATGCAAGGCTATAACAATTGGCATTATAGTAGTAGAATTCTAAACAACTATACCTAACATCACTCCATTATCTTATAGACTTAAAGAAATAATATATCTCTTGTTTCCACTTGAGACTAGGGTAAATGGAAATATAGTGGTAAGTTTTATGAATAACTATAACTTAACATTATACCCATATCCTTATAACTTTTATAATTAATATCAAGTCCTCTATGTCTAAATACCTCAAGACTTAATCTTGAACGATATTTATAATGCATGGTTTAATATTTATAAGGCAAATTTTTAATATTTACAATGCAAGGTTTAATAGCATTGTTCTAACATTGTGGTTGTGAAATGTATGGCAGGTAAAACTATGGTATAGCGACCATAAGGGATATCCATGCTATGATTTTGTTTGGAAAAACAATCAATGGGAATCTTGTCGTAGGACATTAGAACTTCGACCCACTTGCACGCAATATATTAAAACGCGACGTGGTCATTCCAGAGCCATGCATTGGTGTTATAAAGTCGTTGACTCAACCCTAATTTTCCATTTCTCCCTTGCCTTCGGGCTTGGTCGCTCTGTGAACCCTCCTGGTCCAATTTTTGCTGTTGCACTGCTTGATAGTAGCTTCTATGCTGCGTCAGTCCTTCGTGCTCGTCTACTGCACTGTGTGGAAGTCTGTAGCTTGATGTTGGTGGCCATATGGTTGTTGAAAAACCTAGGGTTTTGCCCTTTGGCACCCTTGTCGACCCTGTCACGGTGTGAGTGTATCTTTCGACTTGATACTGCCAATGCTTCCATTGTGGAAGGAATCCTTTGCTTCTTCCAGTTCATTCTTCTTGGTGAAAAAGGAAGGGTTCACGCTTCCTCTGCTCGTAGTTATCAGGCTGTTTATGGTGGCTGCACTTCTTTCAAACTCGCCGGTAAGTTACAGGTTATTCCTTCATCCTTCCAGTTCAAGAAATAGTTTAACCATTTGAAAAAAAATAAGGTTTTAACTATAACTGTTCTTTCACTGCAGGCTTTGACTCCTCTTTAAGGTGTGGATGGCACAAAGCTTTAGCGGTTGGATTTACTTGGTAAGCCTAGTCTTCACCATGGCGTTCCCTCCTTGCTGGTTTGTTAGGACAGTTAAGGTTTTGACTTGAGTGATGCGTCTCTATGGCTACCTCAGCTCTGTTCAGTCTTTTAACTGCATGTTAAAATAAAATCTTAACAGGTTTAACCCTGTGTTGTATATGGGTGTTACGGCTTCGGTCGATGTTGTAATTATTCTCCTTTATTTTGTATTTAAGATTTTCTGTAAAAGAAATACTGTATATATAAAAAAGGGCAATGGTTGTAAGCCTGCCTGTAGATGAGGTTACGACCTCTACATCCTTTTTCCCTTACTGTACTCTTAAATTGTTCAGGGTTTTCACCCAGAGTTTTGTAATATGACTTAATATAAAGCTTTCCTGTATCTTTGGGCTTGTTTATCGCATGCATTATTTTTAATTCTATGCTTTGTATAGGAATAAGTAAAATATGAGTTTATAACCACTTATACTGTGAATTTATGATACGGCCGTAGGTGAAAACATTGTCTTAACTCTTAGTATTTATTTTACTTGTATATACTGAACTTATAGGGTTCAACCCTAATTTTACAGTTGAGATTAAGTTCAGTTGCTTAATCTGTCATTAAATTTATAACTCTGTTGGTATTTGAGAGTTAAATGAATTATATTAACCATAATGGTTAAGCTCGATGATTGAGCTAATTACTGTTCTGTTATTTCTTTTGTTTTAAAATAATAACTGGGTTATTTAACTATTGGTAGACTCTTTTTAATAAATTTCTATTAGGGTTATGTACCTTGATTTATTTGTTATGTAAAAACTTCTTAAATTAAATATAGGGTTTGTACCCTTATACAAATATCCTAGCTGAGAATACAATTCTCTTACATTACTTTTGGTCATGATATAAATACTGTAATTTATCTTGTTATATAAAGAATTTGGGAGAAAAAAATTCTCTCCAGCTTATTGTTAAATAGATTTGTTGTTAATGTTTTCTGAACTGGATTTACAACTTGACTTCTATTTATTAGAAGTTGTGAATGTAAAGTGCATACCTTTCAAATTATGAAATCCTGTTGTATTCTTGTTATATTTTACTATTGCCTTTTGGTATTGTTTATTTAATTTGTAATACATAGTGTATAAATATTTTGTACATAATCCTTACTTATTTATTCATCAAGTATAAATAAACTAGATTTATAATTACAATAATAAATTATTACTTAAAGTGTTACTATTATAATGTATGCATTATAGATACATTATTAGTATTACAATAATGATATTACTTCTTACTAAGGTTTCCTTTGATTATTTTAAATGTTGTTAACCAATGTTTGGTTTAGTTTATTTATTTAGTTATAATGCCTGAGTATTTTTACATAATACTCATTTAATATTAAAGTTTATTCTCATATACATATCTATATAAATTCCTGTGTATATGATAACATTCATTTACCATATTTGAAAATAGAATAACAGTTTTGAAATCTGTTTAAGCTTAACTGAAATAAAAGAAGATTCAGTAATTAAATAATTTCATTCTTAACCAAAATACAGACTAACACCACTAGGATTTAACTGTAAAATCAACCAATAAGTGGTTAAATCCTACTGTCAATATTGTTTTTTCAACATTAAGAGGTTAGATTCTTTTAAACTAGAAAATAACCATTATAGGACTTAAATAGCAGAAATACTTAGTCTATCTTTTCTTTAATGCAGCTAGTATTTACAGGAAACAAAGATACAGTACTAGGAAGTAATTTTTAAAACTATAAGAAAATAACTTATAAATTCCTGAAATACTTGTGGTTACTGAAAGTAACTAAATAGGGAACTTGGTTCAGAAGGATATTACTTCACAATACTGAGGTACTGTGCTGGAGTACGGTCTGGTGATCCTAGATGTGGAAAAACACAGTAACTCTTAACAGATTTAACTACTGATATTCTGAGATACTAACTTTACTAAACTGACTAACTCCTCAGACATATAAAATAAACATAACATGCGTCCATTCATAATCAATAAACATAAATAAATAAGTGATAGAACATGTTTAAGCTGTGGATAACAACAGCAATGGGAGGACGTTCCTCCCTACCAACTCCTGAAGAGCGCTCAGACAGTGACTTCTCAGGACCCCCAAGCTTGGTCTGGTCTCCCTAGCTGGAACTAGTTGCAGCAAAGTCAGACACCAGTCTTCAAACTCAGTATTAACTCAGAACTATCAGTCAGTTCTCTTCAGCCCAATAGCTATAAATAAAAATCAAGTTACTGCAACAATCCTCTTAGAACAACTTCCTTACTGTATTTCCCTCTTCCTCAATGGATTTCCTCAATAACATTCACCTGAATGAATTCTCTCTGGAAAATAATTGAGCAGCCTCAGCTCTCTTCATTGAGTACTTTTAAAAGATTGCCTAGGTCTTTTTTGGGTTAACTATCATTTAATGAGCCACCTGCTCTGATTCCACTTTCTTGGGGAATCATGACCCCAAATATAGGGAAGTTGCCACCTGCAACTTAGGAAGTGTTTGAGGATGCTGCTACTTGTCTTTTTCCTTTCCACCTAGTTCCATCCACCAGTTTGACTAGTAACCTCTTTTTAATAGCTCTCCCATGCTGTTGTCTCCACAATTTAGTTATTAATAATAAAATATTCTGAATTACACTCCATTACTGTTAACTCTGCTGAGTCATCAATCCCTACTTAGGATTAAGTTTAACATAATGTCTCAAAAATATAATAAAACAATTTACATAATTTTACATAATTGGGGTATGTGACATACACACCCCCTTAAAATGTAACATCGTCCTCGATGTTACTTATTCCTCATTCTCTGCAACCTCCTGGAACAAATTCGGGTATGCTTCCCGCATCTTACTTTCCAGTTCCCAGGTAGCTTCTTCAGGACTAAGGTGCTTCCATTGCACCTTCAGCTGTCCAATTATGCGGTTCCGCAAAGTAATTTCCCTCCTCCCGAGGATACAGTCTGGTTCCACCAGAACTTCCGCTTCTGGTTCTACCTGTACAACGTTCCAATCAATCACATGAGTAGCATCATGAACATACTTTTTCAGAACATAAATATGAAAAACATTGTGCACTTTTAAATTAGGGGGTAACGTTAGCTGATATGCAACTTGACCAATTCTAGATAAAATTTCAAACGGACCACAGTAATGTGGTGCTAATTTTGCACAACTCCCCAATCTTAGGGAGATCTTCTTTGGTCTTACCTTTATGAACACATGCTCACCCACCTGGAACTCTTTAGGAGTTCTTTTCAAATCTTCTTGGCTCTTTTGCCGATCCTGGGCAATCTTCAAATTCTCCTGCACTTGTTTCACAATCTGTTCCATTTCTTTTAATAATTCGAGTCCTAACACTAATCTATCTACTGGATTATTCCAGGAGATAGGAGTGTTACATTTACGCCCATATAGAATCTCAAAAGGACTGAACTTAGCTGATGATTGATAGTTGTTATTGTATGTAAATTCTGCTAATTGCAAGTAATCCTCCCACTTACCTGGCTGATCCTTGACGTACATTCTTAACAGATCTTCCAATACCTGATTAACTCTTTTAGTTTGTCCGTCTGTCTGAGGATGGAAAGAGGTGCTGAAATTCAGTGTTGTGTTTAATCCTTTAAACAAGGATTTCTAGAAATTCCCTGTGAATTTAGGATCCCTGTCTAAAATAATAACCTTTGGTATACCATGTAGCCGAAAAATTTTCTTTAGAAATATGTCAGCTATGTTTGTATCCTTGTAAGTGATATTAACATGAATAAAATGTGCTGCTTTACTTAATTTATCTACTAACACCATAATTGAATCATTCTGATTTTGATTTCTGGGTAATCCAGTAATGAAATCTAAGCTGATTATTTCCCATTTCCAACTAGGAATAGGCAAAGGTTGCAGTAACCTAGCTGGATGTTGATGTTCTGTTTTCACTTGTTGACAGTCCAAACATCTATCTATATACTCAGCTACTTCAGATTTCATATTAGGCTAGAAATAATCTTTTCTCAACATGGTGACTGTATTCTGGTAGCCTGGATACCCTGAGTAAGGGTTTTTATGAACTTCGTCCAGAATCAACAATTTAACCTTAGGCACATCAGGCACATACAGTCTGTCTTTAAACAATAAAAGTCCATCTTTATTTAGACTATAACCCTTTATTAAACTTTCTGTAGATTCTTCTTTAGCCTGTAGCTTGTAATTTTTGATAAATTTCATCCAATTTTATTCCTTCAGTCAACTGTTCATTTAAATCAGAAACATAAGTACTGATTGCTGCTGTAAAATTCAGCTTTGCATTTCTGCTCAAAGCATCAACTACCTTATTTTCTTTTCCTTTGATGTGTTGAATTTCGAAATCGTATTCACTTAAGAAGGCTAACCATCTTGCTTGCCTTGCATTTAAGTTAGGCTGATCTAAAAGGTATATTAGACCCTTATTATCAGTCATTAAAGTAAACTTTCTTCCTATTAAGTGGTGTTGCCACATTTTTAAGGCATGAATAATAGCAGCTAGTTCTAAATCATAAGTGGCATAATTCTTTTCATGGATCTTTAATTTCCTGGACTCATAGGCTATGACATGCCCATCCTGAGTCAGCACTCCGCCTAGACCATCACTACAAGCATCGGTACAAACCACAAAATCCTTATTAGGATCTGCTATTCTTAGAATAGGCGCAGTTGTTAATAAAGTTTTTAATTTTTTAAAGCTTTCTTCGCATTTTTGGTTCCAATCGAATTTCTTGCCTTTCTTTTGCAAAGAAGTGTTTGGATTAGCTATTTTTGAAAAACCTTCGATAAACCTCCGGTAGTAACTGGTAATTCCCATGAAGGACCTAACATCCGTTATGTCTTTTGGTACTGGCCAATCTTCGATTGCCCGGATCTTTTCAGGATCAACTGAAATCCCTTCCTTAGTCACCACGTGACCTAAGTACTAGATTTCATCCCTGAAGAAATCACACTTATTGAATTTCACAAAGAGCTGTTGCTCTCGCAATTCTTGTAAGACTATCCGTAAATGTTCCTTATGTTCCTCTTCATTTTTAGAATAGATTAAGATGTCATCGATGAATACGACAACAAATTTATCCAACTATTTATGCATTATGTTATTCATTAGACACATAAAGACAGCTGGACCATTAGTAAGCCCAAATGGCATTATGACAAATTCATAATGTCCATACCTTGTTCTGAAAGCTGTCTTGAATATGTCCTCTTCTTTAATTCTCACCTGATGATAGCTTGATCTCAGGTCTATCTTAGAGAACACCGTAGCTCCACGTAGCTGATCAAACAGATCATCTATGCAGGGCAACGGATATCTGTTTTTAATTGTCATTTAATTTAGTTGACGGTAATCTATGCAAAGTCGCATAGTTTCGTCCTTCTTTTTAACAAAGATTACTGGTGCTCCCCAAGGGGACACACTAGGTCGAATGTATTTCTTATCTATTAATTCCTTTAACTATGATTTTATTTCATTAAGCTCCAGAATATTCATACGATACGGAGCCTTCGAGCTAGGTACAGCACCTGGTACCAGCTCAATTGTGAAATCCAGTTCCCTCCTGGGAGGTAATCCTCGAATTTCCTCCGAAAAAACATCAATAAATTCATTTAACACAGTAATATCTTCTATTTTTATTTTATCTATTTCAAATTTACTCGCCTCATCTGTACTAGTTACAGCATAGGCTTTACACCCTTTCCTGACTGCTCTTTTGAGTTGTAAGGCAGAAATCTGCCTGATTACAATTTTCCTAGGAATACCCTTAACTGTTACAGGCTGTTCATTATTATTCACACACGTAAAGGTTTTATCAAAATAGTTTAAAACTACCTTATGCTGTTCTAACCAGTCCGTACCAATAAGTATGCCATACGAGCCAAGTGGAAAAACATTTAATTTAATAGTAGTTTTAAAATCATTCATATCTAGAGCACATTCCTTAACATAACAGATTACCTTTCTTTTTGCCCCAGTGGCTAGTTGTACTAACCAAGAGTTATCAAACCTTTCAACAGTCAGATTACACTTTTCTACTATCTGCAGTGAAATATAACTAAGGCTAGCACCTGGATCTATTAAAATAGTTACAGGGGTTTTGTTAACCATACCTTCTACTTCCACCATGGAAGTTTGATAATAAGCTTGGCGGTTCTCCAACGCTGCATTGATTCGAGGCATAGTCCTTGCAAAGTCTCCAACAGTCATTTCATCTTGTATGGTATGAATATTGCTGTTTGGCTTCTTCCGATTTGGGAAAACTGAAGCATAGTGTGGGCCATTGCACTCCCAGCACTTAACAGGCTCCTTCTGTTCGAAATTCTTAGTGAAATTTCCATGATTGTTAGAAGCCTCCTTGCTGCCCTTGAAGTTATTGGAATTATTAGAAGCACCATTTTTGTTCCCCTAGAAGTTCTTACCATTAGAATGGTTTCTGTTCTTGTTATTCCTGAAATTTTTCTGAGGTACAAACTCTTTTTTCTTGAATTCAGGCTGATTACCGTTCTTTTTAGCCTTCCAGTTGGCTATTCCTTCCTTCTTTTTGTTTTGTTCAAAATAGAAATTTTCCTTTCACATGGCTTCTTCCAGAGTTTTGGGGTTATCATATTTGATTCTGTCCTTTATATGGTATGGCAGGCAGCTGAGAAACCACTGTACTTTAGGTTTCTCATCAACTAAATACAACACATACGTTAACAGACTTAAGAACTTACTGTTTAAGTCCTTCATAGTCATGGATCCAAGCTTTAACTCATAAAATTCCTTGGCCCTTTCTTCATAGTATTGTTCAGACAGAAATTTCTTTTTGAAGTACCTTTTAAAGGTACTCCAATTGACCTCTTTTTCTTTGATCCCCTTAACCCTTTTCAAATCTTGCCACCATATATCTGCCTTTCCAGAAAGGTTATAGATGGCCATTCTCGCCTTCAGCTGATTTGAATAGTTGTATATCTGAAAATATTTTCTCATCCCGGATAACCAAGATTCTGCCTCTTCTCCTTTTTTAGTTTCTCCATTGAAAGTTGGGGGTTTTATTTTCTTGAACTCCCCAGAAATCTCTTCATAAGGCCTGTACTTTTTCTTGCTCTTATACAGTTCAACCTCGCTACTATCACTAGTAGAGTAGTAGCTTTGCTGTTCCCTGAATCTTTCAGATGAGGAACTGCTATCAGCTTTAGCAAATTTCATCTTTTTAGATCCTTTCTGATGGCTAGCTTCTTCAGATTCAGAACTTTTACTTCTCCCTTCAGTTTGAAATTTTTCCATCAAAATTTGATTTAACTCCTCTTGAGTTTTCAGAATCCTTTTATTATCCTTCTTGACTGATTGTATTTCAGTCTTTAAACTCTTTATAGTCTGCATCGGCTCTGAGGAGTGAACAGTTACCTCCTCTATCACAGGTTCTCTGGACATCTGTCTTGTCTCAGTGTTTGGAGATTCCTCGTCAGCATATTCTCCTAGCTTCTCCATACCTTCCTGTTAAATTCAGAAAAAGAAAATTTTCTTCTTTTTACATGAAACAAAATACAAGTTAGTACATTGTTTTTTTACTGTTCTGCGGAAACTAGTTGGGACACATCAAGGCCTAGTATTTGAACCATGCTCTAATACCACATGTCAAACCCCAAAAATTCTGAAAAAATTTAAAAATTTAAAATAACATATAATCTTATTAAATGCAGTCATTAACTGTTTGATTAGTTTATGTTACCAGAATTGTAACTGAATGATATTTTATTATACTTAACTTTAAAGATGAGTTTCTTGTCAGTTACTGATTGTTTTCTGTTTGCAACCACAAGGGGAATTACCATGATAGACTGGGCTTACTTAGCTTCTGAGCTAATGCAGTAGTTTTTATTTCTCTTACAGATATCCAGGTAATGTTTAGGTCGCTGCTAACCAATCTTTAAAGTATTAGATAACAAATTTCTGTACCAAATCATTAAGTAAAAGTATATGCATACTAGCCAGGTTTATCAAGCTTTTAAAGGTAAGGCTTTTCCTATAATCTCTTTAAGATCTTACTGATAGGAAGTTGGAAATTATTAGAGAATAAGCTAGCTATTTTCCTTTATAGCATCAGCATTAAGTATCCCTATGTAGTACTGGATCATTTGATGGGTTTACTGAAATGCAAAAGTAGAAGTAAATAATATTTCTTATCTAGCACAGTAATTACAACTGGGTTACTATATTCAGACCCATTTTTATTCATCTGTTGTTACTGCATCATGCCAAGTTTAAATTCATGATATGATTTGATTTGTAATTACAATTGTAAGGATCTGGAGTTAAAATATCAATATATACTTTTCTTACTTCCAACAATTTACAAGGTTTACTGTCTGATACATGTCTTCTCTTACATTTTAAGGGTTTGCATTGATTAGAAAACTACTTCTATTTCCATGATTGACAATTGAATAAAATCTATAAGCACCTTTAGAATTAGTTCTGGTGTTGGCTGCTATGGGCGGACCCGGGTTAAGTATAATCAACCAAAAACACCCCTAGATCACTGGCCCTTTCGGCGACAGACCGCAAAACGGCCTGAAGTATCACCCGAAGTGACTCTAATGGGTTGGCCAAGGACTCAAGCATCTTGGACCGGGTTCTGTGGAAATCCCACTGGTGGCTCGCAGCTCTCCTAGCTGCGGTCTCTCCTCTGTGGATCGTGCGATCTCCTGCTCGCATCGCGCGATTTCCTCGCCTCGCAGCTCTTCTAGCCGCAGGATATTCCTTTATACCGCCGCGCAATCCTTTCCTGCGGCGTGCACTTTCTCATACCTGGGATATCTCCAACCTTATCGCATCGCCGCGCACGGTGCGACACGCACTTCCTGCCCAACATTAAGTCCTTCACCTGCGGTATCGCGCACCGCAGCTCCTCTGCCGGTGCGGTATTACCTCTCTGTGATATCCTACCTCCGCGGTTTAGCGCACTTAGCGTTGCTCGTGTCGACGTGCAAGACTTAACATACAAGGCTATTCGATACAGCAATAGAGACTGTTTTACGCAAAGCATAAATGAACCATAAACATCGTGCCAAAGATGTTAACCTATATTTACCCTTCTAAATTGCTGTGAACTGATTAACACATTCATTCATTAAACTGTAAACAAAGTCCATAAACTGACTGAGAAATGCATAAGTAAACATAACACATAAACCAATCGCATAACACTGATTTTAACGTGGTTCACCTCCAGGATGGAAGTTACGTCCACAGAACTGTGTTTTTATTATAGCTCAGGGGAAGGTAAAACATAGTTCTGCTGCATTGCATATGTAGCTTAATATCTTCTCTCTTAGATCTCTTTTCTCTTCTGTATTGTTCTCCTACAATATACTCTTCCCTCTCTGTCGATCCCTATAGATCTTTACATACATATTCTATAAGACAGCTACTGGTTACCGTAAGATTTCTACCGCTAATAACAGAACCAGAGCTAGGCTTTTACAACAGTCTAATAGTCTGCAAGACACTACTAACTAACAAAATGACTAGCTAGCTCTTCAACCCGCCAACCTTTTTACAATACAAAATATATTCTTATATAGGCAGCCCGAAGGTCTTGCCATTACAACACTGTGGGCCTGTCCCAACAGTAACCCAAAACCTAACTAGTGATAGTCGGCCATATCTGTACTTGAGGTAGCCGCTTTCCGTCACACCACAGCTCTCTGCAGTCTTCCATGCTTCTCGACACTGATCATGGGTACTATGCACCGCTTCGCTTTTCTGTCCTTCGCCTTCAATGCTTCAGCCTCATTGCTCCTTCTCCTTTATGAGGGTCGCTGAGCCCTCCTGTCTTCCACCGCTGCCTTCAATGCAATGGTTGAGCTCTCTCTTCTCGGCTGCTCAGGTATCGTTTCCTTCTTGACTTTTCTATATTAAAAGTCATGGTTTTCGGCTCTGCTCTCCAGCCGGAAACGTGCTACGGCGTCGTAGCTCTGTCTTAACTTCTTTCCGCCAAAACTTATCTTTCCGCCAAAACTAGCAGCTTCTTCTGTAGCTGCAGGACCCTGCTCCAACATCTGGATTATCATGATTAAACTCATTTATGAGTTTCCAGACTATACTACCAACAAGAATGGTTATAATAGTTTTCATAAACCGCCTAACATACACTCAACTACACAATCCTTGTAAATATTTGAGCATGAAGATAACAAAAGTTTAATTGTTATCATAAAGAATCTAAGACTATTAAGTGATTGTTAATATGTTGGCAAAAACAAGTGAAAATAGACTAGAATAACCTTATTCCAAATTTGTGAGTTATATAGCTTGAATTCTACAAGTTAAAGTCATATAAAGAGAAAATGACTAGTCTTTTACCATCTATGCAAGGCTATAGCAATTGGCATTATAGTAGTAGAATTGTAAACAACTATACCTAACATCACTCCATTATCTTATAGACTTAAAGAAATGATATATCTCTTGTTTCCACTTGAGACTAGGGTAAATGGCAATATAGTGGTAAGTTTTATGAATAACTATAACTTAACATTATACCCATATCCTTATAACTTTTATAATTAATATCAAGTCCTCTATCTCTAAATACCTCAAGACTTAATCTTGAATGATATTTATAATGCATGGTTTAATATTTATAAGGCAAAGTTTTAATATTTACAATGCAAGGTTTAATAGCATTGTTATAACTTTGTGGTTGTGAAATGTATGGCAGGTAAAACTATGGTATAGCGACCATAAGGGATATCCATGCTATGATTTTGTTTGGAAAAACAATCAATGGGAATCTTGTCATAGGACATTAGAACTTCGACCCACTTGCATGCAATATATTAAAACGTGAAGTGGTCATTCCAGAGCCATGCATTGGTGTTATAAAGTCGTTGAATCAACCCTAATTTGCCATTTCTCCCTCGCCTTCGGGCTTGGTCACTCTGTGAACCCTCTTGGTCCAATTTTTGGTGTTGCACTGCTTGATAGCAGTTTCTATGCTGCTTCAGTCCTTCGTGCTCGTCTACTGCACTGTGTGGAAGTCTGTAGCTTGATGTTGGAGGCCATAGGGTTGTTGAAAAACCTAGGGTTTTTCCCTTTGGCACCCTTGTCGACCTTGTCATGGCGTGAGTGTACCTTTCGACTTGATACTGTCAATGCTTCCATTGTGGAAGGTATCCTTTGCTTCTTCCAGCTCGTTCTTCTTGGTGACAAAGGAAGGGTTTACGCTTCCTCTGCTTGTAGTTATCAGGCTATTTACGGTGGCTGCACTTCTTTCAAACTCGCCGGTAAGTTACAGGTTATTCCTTCATCTTTCCAGTTCAAGAAATAGTTTAACCATTTGAAAAAAAATAAGGTTTTAACTAAAACAATTCTTTTGCTGCAGGCTTTGACTCCTCTTTAAGGCGTGGATGGCACAAAGCTTCGGCGGTTGGCTTTACCTGGTAAGCCTGGTCTTCACCATGACGTTCCCTCCTTGCTGGTTTGTTAGGACGGTTAAGGTTTGACTTGAGTGACGCGTCTCTGTGGCTACCTCAGCTCTGTTCAGTCTTTTAACTGCATGTTAAAATAAAATCTTAACAGGTTTAATCCTGTGTTGTATATGGGTGTTACGGCTTCGGTCGATGTTGTAATTATTCACCTTTATTTTGTATTTAATATTTTCTGTAAAAGAAATACTGTATATATAAAAAAGGGCAATGGCTGTAAGCTTTCCTGTAGATGAGGTTACGAACTCTACATCCTTTTTCCCTTACTGTACTCTTAAATTGTTCAGGGTTTTCACCCAGAGTTTTGTAATATGACTTAATATAAAGATTTCCTGTATCTTTGGGCTTGTTTATCGCATGCATTATTTTTAATTCTATGCTTTGTACAGGAATAAGTAAAATATGAGTTTATAACCACTTATACTGTGAATTTATGATACAGCCGTAGGTGAAAACATTGTCTTAACTCTTAGTATTTATTTTACTTGTATAGAGTGGACTTATAGGGTTCAACCCTAATTTTACAGTTGAGATTAAGTTCAGTTGCTTAATCTGTCATTAAATTTATAACTCTGTTGGTATTTGAGAGTTAAATGAATGATATTAACCATAATGGTTAAGCTCGATGATTGAGCTAATTACTGTTCTGTTATTTCTTTTGTTTTAAAATAATAACTGGGTTATTTAACTATTGGTAGAATCTTTTTAATAAATTGCTATTAGGGTCATGTACCTTGATTTATTTGTTATGTAAAAACTTCTTAAATTAAATATAGGGTTTGTACCCTTATACAAATACCCTAGCTGAGAATACAATTCTCTTACATTACTTTTGGTCATGATATAAATACTATAATTTATCTTGTTATATAAAGAATTTGGGAGAAAAAAATACTCTCCAGCTTATTGTTAAATAGATTTGTTGTTAATGTTTTCTGAACTGGCTTTACAACTTGACTTCTATTTATTAGAAGCTGTGAATGTAAAGTGCATACCTTTCAAATTATGAAAGCCTGTTGTATTCTTGTTATATTTTACTATTGCCTTCTGGTATTGTTTATTTAATTTGTAATACACAGAGTATAAATATTTTGTACATAATCCTTACTTATTTATTCATCAAGTATAAATAAACTAGATTTATAATTACAATAATAAATTATTACTTAAAGTGTTACTATTATAATGTATGCATTATAGATACATTATTAGTATTACAATAATGATATTACTTCTTACTAAGGTTTCTTTTGATTATTTTAAATGTTGTTAACCAATGTTTTGTTTAGTTTATTTATTTAGTTATAATGCCTGAGTATTTTTACATAATACTTATTTACTATTAAAGTTTATTCTCATATACATATCTATATAAATTCCTGTGTATATGATAACATTCATTTACCATATTTGAAAATAGAATAATAGTTTTGAAATCTGTTTAAGCTTAACTGAAATAAAAGAATATTCAGTAATTAAATAATTGCATTCTTAACCAAAATACAGACTAACACCACTAGGATTTAACTGTAAAATCAACCAATAAGTGATTAAATCCTATTGTCAGTATTGTTTTTTCAACATTAAGAGGTTAGATTCTTTTAAACTGGAAAATAACCATTACAGGAATTAAACATCAGAAATACTTAGTCTATCTTTTCTTTAATGCAGCTAGTATTTACAGGAAACAAAGATACAGTACAAGGAAGTAATTTTTAAAACTATAAGAAAATAACTTATAAATTCCTGAAATACTTGTGGTTACTGAAAGTAACTAAATAGGGAACTCGGTTCAGAAGGATATTACTTCACAATACCGAGGTACTGTGCTGGAGTACGGTCTGGTGATCCCAGATGTGGAAAAACACAGTAACTCTTAACAGATTTAACTACTGATATTCTGAGATACTAACTTTACTAAACTGACTAACTCCTCAGACATATAAAATAAACATAACATGCGTCCATTCATAATCAATAAACATAAAGAAATAAGTGACAGAACCTGTTTAAGCTGTGGACAACAACAGCAATGGGAGGCTGTTCCTCCCTACCAACTCCTGGAGAGCGCTCAGACAGCGACTTCTCATGACGCCCGAGCTTGCTCTGGTCTCCCTGGCTGGAACTAGGTGTAGCAAAGTCAGACACCAGTCTTCAAACTCAGTATTAACTCAAAACTATCAGTCAGTTCCCTCCAGCCCAATAGCTGTAAATAAAAATCAAGTTACTGCAACAATCCTCGTAGAACAACTTCCTTACTGTATTTCCCTCTTCCTCAATGGATTTCCCGAATAACATTCACCTGAATGAATTCTCTCTGGAAAATAATTGAGCAGCCTCAGCTCTCTTCATTGAGTACTTTTAAAAGATTGGCTAGGTATTTTTTGGGTTAACTGTCATTTAATGAGCCACCTGCTCTGATTCCACTTTCTTGGGGAATCATGACCCCAAATATAGGGAAGTTGCCACCTGCAACTTAGGAAGTGTTTGAGGATGCTGCCACTTGTATTTTGCCTTTCCACCTAGTTCCATCCACTAGTTTGACCAGTAACCTCTTTTTAATAGCTCTCCCATGCTGTTGTCTCCACAATTTATTTATTAATAATAAAATATTCTGAATTACACTCCATTAATGTTGACTCTGCTGAGTCATCAATCCCTACTTAGGATTAAGTTTAACATAATGTTTCAAAAATATAATAAAACAATTTACATAATTTTACAAAATTGGGGTATGTGACAATATGAGTATGTTGTTTCAACATTCTATGAACAAACGAGTGGAGTAGCAATGGGATCTCCCCTCTCACCCATTGTCGCTAATCTTTTCATGGAGAGTTTTGAAAAGAAGGCGATTGATTCCTATCCCTTGAAACCGAAAATGTGGAAAAGATATGTGGATGACACTAATGTCCTTTGGCCATACGGTGAACAAGAACTTAACAAATTCTTTGAGCATCTGAATAGCCAATCTGTTGACATTAAATTCACTATGGAAGTGGAAAAGAATGGGAGCATCCCCTTCCTTGATGTCTTAGTATACAAGAAACCCGACGGTTCCCTGGGACATAAGGTATTTAGGAAGAAAACCCATACAGACAGTTATCTTGAGGCAGATTCTCATCATCATCCGGCTCAAAAACTGGGGATCATCAATACCCTGGCTACAAGAGCCTCTAGGATCTGTGATGCTGAACATCTCAAAGAGGAACAAGGAAACCTGGTTAGAGTTTTCAAAAACATCGGTTATAACAAAAATGACATTAGGAGATCCCTTAAAAAACCCGTAGGTAAACTAAAGAACCCCCAACAACACAATGACAAAAAGAGGGCTTATCTCCCTTACATTCAAGGCGTCACGGATAAGGTTTCCAAAATCCTGAGAAAGAAAGATATCATTACAGCTTTTAAACCTCTAGTAACCATTAGGCAAAAAATGAGGACTGTTAAAGACAAGGTTGAGGAGCATCAACAGAAAGGTGTTTATAAGGTTACTTGTTCCTGTGGCCTCAACTACATTGGAGAAACTGGTCGGTCCCTTAAGGTTAGGTTAAGGGAACATGGGGCTGATATCCGCAATCAACGTATTCGCACCTCTGCCTTAGCTGAACATTCGGAGAGGTCAAAACATCATATTTGCCTTGAGGAAACTTCGCTGCTTGCACAAGAGAACCATTACTTCAAACGGAGATTCAGGGAAGCTATAGAGATCATCAAACATCCTAACAACCTTAACAGAGATGGCAGTTTTGAAGTGAGCAAAAGTTGGGTCCCCCTTATCAAAGGTCTAAACAAGTCCAATAGACAAGTCCAATCTCTCTAAACCTTAACCCAGCTTGGTTTCTTAAGTGAAGTAAATTTAAAATTAAAGTAAAATTTTTTAGAAATAACCTAATAATAACTTATAAATATCTCACTAGTAATTCAAAAAAATTTTAAATAATTTGATTAACTTAATAATAAATTAAATATTTTATTAATAGTTTAAATTATTAATTAGAAATATAATTTAAAAATAAATTAATTTAAAATTATTTAGGAATTTAAATTATTCCAAACTTAGTATTAAAAATATATTTTGTCAAATAATTTTATTAACTTAACCATGAATTAAATATAAATAATTGGTCAACATTTTATTAACAAGTTAATTTATAAATTATAAAGATATTATAATAATTTATAAAAAATTATATGTAGAAACAAGATATTTATAATTATATTAGAATTTAAAGTTCTTTAACATAAAATGCCCTATTTTATGCCTAATCTTAAACCTTAAAAAAATTAAATAAAAAATTAAATAAAATAAAGATATTTCATTTATTAGACATTAACATATTTTTAAAACAAATTGTAATCTTCTTTCTCTCCTTAAACCTAGGACGAGGGGTACCCTTATTTAAACCCTAACATAAAGTGGATAAATAATTTTATTATCCTAATAAAAAAAAAAAAATTAAAAATAGTACTTTATTAATACTTTTAATTATAAATTATAAACATATTTCTTAAACAATTTAAAACCAATTAATTTTGAAACAAATTACACTATTTTTATGCCTCTTTTTTAGCCTTACCTTATGCCTTTTTCATTAACCCTAACCCTAAACCTCTTAAAAAATTAATAAAATAAATAAAAAAAATACTAATTAAAGATTTTTCGATTATTTTAACATAATTTTTAAAAAACAAATTATATTTCTTTTATTGATTAATTTTCCCTCCCTTAAACCTAGGACTAGTCGGCCTTTTTAATTATAAAAACACCAACCGGTATTTAAATCCAAATCTGCAGCTTTACCATTCAACTACTTGTCCTGATGATGGTTCCAGATGCGGAATCGAAACGTCGACCTAAAAATGTCTACTGCGGATTGTCCGGAAAAACCCTATAACAACATACCTCTGCTTCTCTTGTGAAAATCTTGATTTTTCTGAATCGTGTTGTTCTGATTTTCATGGAGGGAAGTAAGGGTAGTGGTAAAAGGATCATCGACCATGAGGAGGTTCTAGAACGGGTGTCTAGGACCCAGAAAAAGACACTCTAGGAGTCGTTCATTTTTGAATGGGAACTTCCTATGGATATTAAATAGCACATAGCTGAAATAGAGAAGCGCCTTTGGCAAGAATTGGACCGTTAGAAGCTACGTGAGGAATGCAGAAAGGCCGAGGAGTGGATCCTCAACCCAGGTCACACCATTGGGAGAGTGAGCCTATATGAGAAGAAGGTGGCTTTATACTGGATAATGAAGAATATGGCTGGATGAGTTACATAGGACAGGCAGAATGTAGAAGCGGGAGGCAATGTCCAGGGTCAATGGCGGGTCTCCATGTCGGTGGACATCCAACATCTGAATGCCAAAATGGACTTCCTCATATTGCATTTGGGCTTTCAGTCTTCGACTTCTCCTTCTCCAGGAGAGTTGAAGTCTAAAATGGCCTACCAGTCACGATGGTGGGAAATACCTTTCTTATATTCTACTGTGAGTCAGCAAGTGGGTGGCCTAGTGGCGGACTGATTTATCTTCTTTCTCTGGTTACTTTGATTTCTGTTTAATTATTTGTTATTCTCTCTAATATAGATAGTTATGGTTATGTGGGTATTAGAATGTCACAAGAGGGGCTTGTTTTGAATTTCTGTGGTTCGGGGATTGCATGTTTTTTGTATCAGAAGTCCCCAGTTTTGGGTGATGATCGAGACCGGTCTTCAATGGTTTGTTTTGGTTTTAGGTAAGAGAATTTTGAGCTCGAGTGTTGAGGGAGGGTGTTTGGGAAACAACCAAGGGGTGAGTTATGGATTTTTAATAGTGTTTTGGTTGTACTCTATCTATTTATTAATATAATGTGATGCCCTTTTACTTAAAAAACAACGTTATATTACCCATGTGTTCGGATTTGGATTAAGATCATTCCAAGTGTGTGGGGAATATAGTCATCTAAAGGCTCCACAAGCTTCCAAGTGTCTTCATGAACCCATGTCACCTTATTTTCTTAGAATTTATCATTTATATGACCCATTTAAATGTGAATATGGTGAACTAAAGTCCTTTTGGGTCCCATATCCCCTTATTACAAAATTTATGTCTCCATATCAGCCTAGGGAACTAGTAGGTTGGCCTGGAACATTATTTGAAAGTAGGATTATTTGGAAATTATTTAATTAGGAACATGACAGTCTCACCAAAATATAGTTCAATCCTTTGAATTTAAACTCTTTCCAGAAATAGGAATAAAGGAAGAAGTAGTTCAACATTTTCAGTTTAAACTTTGAAGGACAGTATTTGATTCTTCATCTTTGATACCAACCATATCAATTTCGTTCCCTTTAACCTATCCCAAGCAGGGTAATTTTTAGGGGTGAAATTTAACAAATTGGCTATTTTTTGTGTTTTTTCAAAAATTAAATTCACTATTTGGTCTTTTTGAGTGTCTATTAACTCCTATATTTACATATAATATGATTGTTTATCATAATATTCGCCAAAATTTACACATTTCATTTTTAATTTTATGTTTCATATTTAATATTTGCCTACCTATATATAAACATGTTTTTTCAATCCAAAACAATCACATAGAATTATATACTTAAGTATAGAATTATATACTTAAGTATAATATTAGAATCCTTAAAAAATACCCTGATCCGAAGGTGACTTCTTCTGGACGTGATAGTGGTTCTACTGCATCTTCTCAATTTTCATTTTTATCTTTAATTGGAAGTATATATAGTCATTATAATCTTGTCATATCAAGTACTAATCAATCCAAAGTAATTAAACAGTTTGGTTTATTTAAATTTGAGAAATATTTAGATACTACCCGATGGAATGCATCTTCTCCTCTTAAAATATCTCCAACTATAGCCCCTTGCCTAAATTTAAAATTCATTTGCCTAAATTCTTAGGAAACGACACTATATCTATAAATGAACATATTATAGTTTTTTCTAATGTATGGCATAATATTGGAGCAAATGATGCTAATGTGGGAATACAATAAACCCACTTCATAACTTAGGATAAAATATTTAATCAATTTTGATTTATTTCCTACCCACTAGCCTATATAGTTGGCATCCACTTGCACCACATGGTCAACACTTGCCATATATACCCTAGGAGTGCTTTAATCTTGATTCTAGTTTGATCCTCTCCACTTTATTGACTGCTAGAATTAGTAACTGCTCCTTCCTGTAGATTCTGTCTTTATTCTTCTTTATCATAGCTTTTCTTTGGATAAGGTAAAGCTAGTTTACTAGGAAACTGCTATCTTCAATTGCCAACCCATCCTCCATGATTTTCTCTCCATATTCTAGGATTAGCATTTTTTTCCATCATACTTGACAAATCACTCATGATTTAGGTAATTCGTGAGGTCCTTGGCTGATTAGGAAAATGCTTTAGCCACATATGGGGGTTTATTATATTTAGTAAGTATATCTTTCTGAGCTTCATGAGTTGTGTTAACACCTGTATTTAATGAAGGGAGAAATAAGACCATAGTGGAGATAAGGTAATGTTGTTTAAATACTTTGGTTAAAGGATATAGTGCAAGGGTGGAATGATAGTCAAAATATCGATCAATTTGCCAAAGAGCCCAGGCCGCGATGAAGGAAGGAAGAAAATCAATGGTTGGTATTCCCCCCGCCCTTCGCAACATGCAAGGAAGATAAGACAGGTTCCGGCTTTTAACCAGCTGCACACATCAAAGGTTATAAAGTGGTCCTGGGCAGATCCACGGTTCACATCAAATCCACCTTGTGAAGGCACGAGTTGGTTAAGAAAATGGAGTCTGGTGGAATCGTGTATCCTTCTCTCAATCCGACGGCGGAGAGGCGAGGTCAGATCATATCGAGGGATGAGATTGATTCCGGAAGCGAAGACTGCACGGCGGATAAGACCAAAAGGCCCAGCATAATTTGTTATCCGATGACACATCTGACGGATGGAAATCAAAGCGGAATAGATCAACGGTTATTATAAGTTCCGGGGAGTGAAATTGCACGGGAGATAAGTGTTAAATTTGAGCATATAGATCTGTAGACAAACACACAACTCACAAAGAAGATCTCACAATTTACTCAGCCATTGAAGAATGAAACAATGCAAAAGGCTTGCAGCTGTGAATGCTTTCATTAATCAAAAAAGTAATCCAGATAATAATTACAATGATGTAAAATGGCTTTAATAGCCACAAGCAATTCGAATCCACATGAGGAAGTTCGAATTGATGACTCTACTTGACTGTAGGTAACCAAGACTTGTCTAAATCACAATTGGAGTTCTAAAACACAACTAACTGTTACATTTAGTATTAAATAATGGTTAACTGACTGTGGTAGGTGAGAAAAGTGCCCCACATGTGTGCAATTAATTAAACCATTATTCAACTGAATGTAACTGATTCCTAACTTGTCTTGACTAGTCATCAACTGAAGTTAAGGACCCAGTAGTTAACTGTCCTTGTCTAAATCATAACCAGAGTTCTAAAACACAACCAACTGTTACATTTAGTATTAAATAATGGTTAACTGACTGTGGTAGGTGAGAAAAATGCCCCACATGTGTGCAATTAATTAC
>LPNX011174438.1:216192-227257 GCA_001517045.1 Pseudotsuga menziesii | reverse complement strand
CATAGTATATAAGTACGTGTTTATCCCACATTCATGGGGAGTAATAGTTGTTTAGATTAGACTTATTATCTAAGTATGTGTCGAGGCCAATGAAGAAATCCACGGGTTATGTGTATTGAGCTTGCTCAAAGGAGGTTGGATTCTCAAAGTGGCATGTGATTAGTAAATTCCTTCTGTGTTCTTATATTCTCAGTATATCGTGCATTTTCATTACTTATTGCAAGAGATCTCTCTCATATAATATCAGAGCACTTTTTTGTGTTCATTGGGTGGAATTTCTACCAAAACGTTTTTTGCAGTGGCTTTCTGACGATGTGATTATTGTAGTAATTCTTCTTCTTTGGATATATATTGTTCATTTCAATTGCAAGTTTGAATCAGGGACTAACCCTTATTCGCTTAACTGTTGGAAGTACCTAGGCATAGTCCTAAAACTCATTGTGAGGAGTACCACAAGAACCCCAAAGTAGTTGGCTATTGAGAGAACCTTCCATCAAAAAGGGAAATGACCACTACTTGATTGACTAGTTCCCACCCATGAGGTAAACCAAGAGTTGTTGTTTGTGGCAAAGTGGTTATTAGTTTTACTTGAGTCGTGGAGTGAGGGCTACCACCCCAATACACACGTCGTTAGAAAAAATTGGTGGCTGAGTGAATCCCATGAACCTTTAGGAATCCAAACATACCTAGGGTCCATATCTATTTCCAGTTGGTAAATATAATATTGCATCTCTTAAGAGCCGTCACTGATCAATTCCACCAAAAAAGAGTATAAAATTCTATTTTGTATCCATATATTCTTTTATTTAGCTCTGTTTCCCTTAAAAGTTCACTGGAACCCTTGCAATTCCATTTTGTATATTTCCTTCCTTGAAACGCAATCCCAAATTCCACTTTTCAAAGCCAAAAATCTCACATTTGTCTATTATTAGGGTTTTCTATAACTTCTTCGATTCTCACCCAATCTCCTTCAAATTTTTCCACAGTGTTCATTTCCTATTTATGCTTCCTTGTCCCTTTATGAAAAAATTTCCCATTCACCCCACTTATGAAATCCCCATTTTTTGCTTCCTTGTCTCTCAATAAGTGTCCAAAACCTATTCAACCCCCAATTACCCATTAGATTATTCCCAACTCCAAATTTTCATTTTCTATAAAAAAAATTATGTTTTTGTTTTTCTAACCTTCCCCCCTCTGCCTCTGCCCAAAAAAAAAAACATGGTTATGGTTGTCACCTGCATAGGAGCAATAAAACATATGGAAGAAGAACTTGATACCCTCAAAACCAAACTCCAAGATATGGATGAAACAATACTTGGCCTCCATCTTCAACATTCAACCATGAACAATAAATGACAACCAAGTCTTCTGTAGACACTGGGTTCTGCTCTTCTAGCAAATTGTGTGGGTTGAAGCTTGACTTTCCTCAGTTCAATGGAGATTATCTGACTGGATGGATATACCGAGAAGAACAATATTTTAGTCTAAATAACACTTTTCATGTCAACAAAGTCCCACTTGATCCCTTTCATTTGGAACATGAAGCCATTCAATGGTTCTGTTGGTACATCAAGGCTCATGAAGATCCAAATGGGACAGATTTTTTCCAACTCCTGTTACAACGATTTGGACCTGGTGCTTTTAATGAATTCATACGAGCACTCTCTAAACTTTGCTAAACTACCACTATGAGGAAGTATCAAATAACATTTTCTGATGCATTTTACAAAAGTTGTTTTATCAGTGGTCTAAAGGATGCAATCCGATCTGAGGTTAAAATGTTATGTCCCAGCACAATGATGGAAGCCCTACAGTTGGATATGGATGAAACAATTCTTGGCCTCCATCTTCAACATTCAACCATGAACAATAAATGACAACCAAGTCTTCTGTAGACACTGCGTTCTCTTCTTCTAGCAAATTGTGTGGGTTGAAGCTTGATTTTCCTCAGTTCAATGGGGATTATCCGACTGGATGGATATACCGAGAAGAACAATATTTTAGTCTAAATAAAACTTTTGATGTCAACAAAGTCCCACTTGATCCCTTTCATTTGGAACATGAAGCCATTCAATGGTTCTGTTGGTACATCAAGGCTCATGAAGATCCAAATGGGACAGATTTTTTCCAACTCTTGTTACAACGATTTGGACCTGTTGATTTTAATGAATTCATAGGAGCACTCTCTAAACTTTTCTAAACTACCACTATGAGGAAGTATCAAATAAAATTTTCTGATGCATTTTACCGAAGTTGTTTTATCAGTGGTCTAAAGGATGTAATCCGATCTGAGGTTAAAATGTTATGTCCCAGCACAATGTTGGAAGCCCTACAGTTGGATAAGTTGGTAAAAGAAAATATCATACCTCAATAATGCTCCAAATCCACTTTTTTTCCATTCATAAACATGGTTTCTAAAATACCTCCAATCACACCGGCTCCTAGAACCACTCTTATCAAGAATTTTTCCGAAGCCAAGATGCAGACATAGAAAAAGGGATTTGTTATAATTGTGATGAGAAATTCATTCGAGGACATAGATGTGTTGATCCAAATCTCCATCTCTTGTATGTGTATTTTTTTCTTGCACCCATAATTTGTGAAGATGCTCAAGATCCATTAGATGATCAAGTCAACATTCAACAGTCAGATGTTGACCCTCCTTCTTAGGATCGGCACCTAGAGATATATCTCTAGGCATTAGCCGAAGTCACCACCCCACATACCATGTGGAATAAGGATTTATTCAAGACACTCCCTCATAAAATACTCATTGATTATGGTATCACTCATAGCTTCAATAGCCCTCAGGTCACCAAAAAGGATGATTTTTTTTCCATCCTTGTTCGAGCATTGAAGTCATGATTTCCAATGGGGGCACCTTACCTTGCAAGGGGAATTATTGCAATGTGCATATCTATATTGGATCTTATAAATTGTGCTCTGAAATTTTTTCCTTTCCCTTGGGCGCTTAATGGTTATGCATACTTAGGCCCCTCTTATGGGATTTTGCTGAACTTTGGATGCAGTTTTTCAGTCAATGGGAAAAAACATGCATTGAAGGGTTTACAACCATTTTCTATTAGCATCATCAGTTCATGTCGCATGGAAAATATCCTTAAGAAGAATTCACATGGTGTCATCGCTCAGCACCATTCCATTCAAATGAAACCATCAGCGGTCTCCGCTACTTCCTTGGATCCACAACTAATTATGGATCAATATGCATGTGTCTTTGCTAAAATAGTGGGATTTCCACAAGACCAAAGTACCATCATATTTGTCTCCTTCCTGGAATCGTCCCTCCCAAAATTTCGTTCTATCACTACATGTTTCCCCAAAAGACGGAGATTGAGATTCTCGTTTGGGACTTATTGAAGTAAGGTATTATTTTCCCTAGTGCCAGTTACTTTTCTTCACTAGTTCTTCTTGTCCAAAAAAAATATGGGTCATGGCACCTCTGCATTGAATTTAAACCACTTAACCATATCACAATCAAGGATAAGTTTCCAATTCCTCTTGTTGATGAGCTTCATGGTGCTCATTTTTTCTCCAAGTTGTATCTTTATTCTAGGTATCACCAAATTTGGTTTCATGAGGATGATATTCCTAAAATGGATTTCCGCACACATGATGGCCACTATGAGTTTTTGGTCATGCCCTTTGGCTTAACTAATGCTCCTTCTACATTCCAAGCATTGATGAATAAAATATTTCGACCCTTTTGTGGAACTTTGTTATGGTCTTCTCTGATAATATCCTCATCTATAGTAAAACATGGGTTGAGCATATCCAACATATCGATCATGTACTGCAACCTTTATGTGATCTTCATCTCCATGCCAAAGATTCTAAATGTGTTTTTGGGAAGGAGGAATTAGAGTATCTTAGGCATATTGATTCAGCACAATGGGTTCGCATGGATCTCGCCAAAATAGATGCCATGCAAAATTGGCTATATCCTCAAAAACTCAAGAGCCCGGTGTAGATTTTTGGGACTGACTGGCCCCTACCAAAATTTTGTCAAGGATTATGGAAATATTGCATCTCCATTAACAACTCTATTGAAAAATGATGTTTTTACATGGACACATGTTACTGAGTGTACATTTGACAAACTTAAACAAGCTATGTGTACCACACATGTTCTAGTTATGCCTGATGTTTGCAAGCCCTTCACTATTGAGAATGATGCTTGTGAAAATGGACTTGGTGTTGTTCTCCTTCAATATGAACATCCCATCGCATTCACTAGAAATCCATTTTCAGTAAGAATTTAATTTCCTATACATATGAGAAAGAAATGATGGCTATTTTGCATGTAGTTCAGAAGTGGCGGTGATACCTATTAGGGAATTATTTATGAATTAATATTTATCACCATAGTCTAAAATATTTCCCAGAACAGAAGAATGGGTCCCATTCCCAAAACAACACAAATGGGTTATAAAAATCATGGGTTAAGACTATGAGATCACTTCCAAGAAGGGTAAGAACAATCTTGTGGCAGACTATCTTTCTCACACATTTGATGAACAGGTTTCTATTTCAGCTATTTCTATGCCTATTCCAAATTGGTTGCAATTTGTTGATCAAGGCTATTTCATCGACTCTTGATTATCTAAAATAATCCAATGGTTGTCCAATAACCCTTATCTTGTACCGCATTACTCTTGGGATGGTTATTCTCTAAGATACAAGGGTCGTCTAGTTCTTCCCCAGAGCACATATCTTCAACAAGTTGTATTCTATGAATTCCATGCTTCTCCATCAACATGACACTTTGGGTTCCTCAAAATGTATGAGCGGGCATGATGTAACTTCTTTTGGAAGGGAATGAAAATAGAATTCAAAATATGGTGGTTGAATTTGATACCTTCCAATTCTATAGTGGTCAAACTACACTCCTTTTAGTATTTCTCAAATGCTTTCACATCCCTACACGGATTTGGATAGATATTTCAATGGATTTCATTGAAGGGATCCTTAAATATGCCAGGAAGATAATGATCTTGGTTGTGGTTGATATCCTCTCCAAATATTGTCATTTTTGTGCCCTTATCCATCCATATACCACCTCCCTAGTCACAAAGTTTCATGGAACACATCTTCTGTCTTCATGGAATCCCTTCTTCCATTGTCTCAAATCATGATGCAACTTTTACAAGTCATTTTTAGACAAAACTATTTCGCTACACTAGCACAAAACTGAAGATGAGTTCAGGGTATCACCTCCAAATAGATGGTCAGACTTAAGTTATCAACAAATGTTTGGAAACTTCTATTCATTATTTCACCTCTGAACAACAACATCGGTGGGAAAAGTGGATCCCTCTTTTGAATGGTGGTACAATACCTCCTACCACACTGCATCTAAAATGATGTAATGTCCCTAAAAGCCATAAATAAAGAAAAAAATTGTAGGGCTAATAATACAGCTAAGATCTTAAGGTACATCTTTTCTTTACTACGGAATTATAAACTTGATAAAGAACTATGCCTAATTTCTAGTTTTTTCTTCCTTTTATGTGATTCCTATGTGACGATGATGTTTAAATGTCATTATTCTATAATATGATGTACTTTGTAGTTATGTACATGTTATCTGGTTTACTGATTCTCTGATATTATTTTGTTCATGTTTTAGTTCATATTACGTTATCTAGTTCTTATTTTTATAAACGATGAGGCTAACATACCTTTGTATTTAAAGGGGGTGAGTGGCAGGATTTTTCCGTAACGACTCACTAGGAAATGTAAGGAAATCCTACAATACTAGGCTTACTTAGTTCTTGCGAACTAATGCATGACGTATCTATTCTTACCATAGGTAACTCGTGCATATTCCTATGCTACCGGCATGTGACAAAAAAATTCAAAGTACTAGCTCGTAATGTTGCAAATCCTAAATGCTAAGGGATTTTCCATTGTATTAAAACCCTACGCCCAAATCATGAACTCAAACTATAGGATAAAGGGTTTAATTCTCAAAGTTAAATGTATTAAGCTCAAAAACTATGGGGTAGAGGGTTTATATTTAAATGGTAAAACATGTGAAGTTCAAAACTATAGAGAGGATGGTTATGATTTAAAACTTAGTGGAGGATTGCTGGCACTTTTAATGAGCCGACGTGAAGGGCAACGTGGCTCCTCCACGATGGTCCAAGCCATAACCCTCTTGCTAGGTTTTTAGTATCCCATTTTTCATTGTTTTTCGTTTGGGGGAATTAGGGGTAAGCTCCACCATTTGAGCTGTGCAGACTATTTTGAGAGTTACAGTGTCGAAGCGAAGGTTCTCCACAGGTATGAAATGTCCTCTATGGTTTAACTCATTTGCATTCTCGTTATGTTTTGATATTTCAATGCATAATCCTAATTTCCTTATGTTTCATTTGCAAGTTGGGGACAAATGTGGCGACACTCAACAATGTTGGCAGAGATATGGTCGACTGTGCAATTACAAGTAAGACCATGTAGAAATGCCCTTTACCCTATGCTTGGTCATTTACAGTGTTGCAAGGTTTCTTTGCGTGAAGTTGTAACCGGCATCTCTATTGGGATTCTCCAGGTTTTGGGGAAAACGTAGTGGCTATGCTTAGTTTTAATCTGTAGGTTTGGTTTAGTGGTTCTCAACCCATTCAGGCATTTTGTATAAAGACATGACTATGTAAATTTTTATAACTCCCTGTGGATAATCAAAATGGTATTTTGTATAGTTTATCTTGGCTCTCTATTTGCTACGAGTACTACATTTTTAATTCAATGGTGAATACTTTTATTAGTGCCATTGTGAAGCAATGGCACTATGAAAACATTGTTTTGATATTTGTTTGTTGACTATGGAATATATTTCGAGTGTTAACCCACATTGTGATTTATGGAAATGCTTTTGCGTTTGAAATGGATTTTATTCTGTTAACTTATTAAATGGTTTCTATCTTGGGCATTTCTTTTCTATTAATAAATACAAGGTAAAAATCCCTAGCTTCACTTGATTTGAGTTTCGTTGTGGAGATTCTTGTCTGTGGTTTATGAATTCGTTGTAACGTTTATTTAATTGCATTTTTTTCGTTGCCGAGTGAAACCTTAGCTCTATTGATATGTTTAATATAATTCTCTGGTTAGAACAATAATGTAATCGCTGTTTTTTTGTTTGTTACTGCTATAGTTGTGTAATGATAGTCACAATGGCGTGGCCTAACCTTGCATATATGGCATAGCCTGTGTACTGTAAGCTTTGTATTTTAATTCCTGTAGGTACATGATTATGCTAATTTTCTTAATGGATGTGATAGAGGGTGTATTGTTTTATGTTTTTTAATTGTATAACTTTGTTAATACTCCCAATCGGAGCTCATGAGATTCGATATGTGGTTTTACGTTGGTTTAATATCTCCTATAAAAATATTGAGTCCTCCCCACTGGAACTCATGGGATTTGATCTTCGGTTTCAATCGTTGGATAATGGTTTTATGTTGATTATTTGTTGATATTGTTAAGCACTCTTAATATTATTATTTGTAAATATTGTTAAGTCGGAGCTTATGGAATTCAACATTGGGCCATGATAGTTGATTTACAGTTTTATATTTATTTTTTATTTAATATTAGGCAGACAATCCCATATGATCTTAGGAGATTCGATATAGAATTTAGATAGATGAGATGTAGTTTATGTTTTTTATTCATTTAATATTTGTTTAACGCTCCTAGCTAGAGCATATGAAATTCGATCAGGGGTTTCAAAATTTGAATTATGGTTTTGTTTATAATGTAATTATTATACTGCTTGCATAGATAGATTAAGTTGGAAATCGTGGAAGCATCTTGCCCAATCCTTAACAGGATTTAATGCTAGGTGAGTGTATAAAGTTTAAGTTCTTGACTATGTTTATGTTTTTGGATTTAATATTGTAAATATTATTACTCTCGAATCATTGATAGGCTCTCAGACTTTGTATGAGGATTTATGAGGATTCTATTGGTGATTTAGTTGTTACTATGGTAGTGTATATAGATGATAGGTATTTGTATGTTTCGTTGCTGGAAAATGTACTATGCCAGAGCTACATTAGTTTAGGTGTTTTGGTTGCTTAAGGGATATGATCCGTGGTATACCTTTATAATATTTATTTAGTTTCTTTAATATTTGGTTTATGGTATAAGCAAAGTTTGTTTATTATTTGGTTTATTTATTTAGTTTGTCTAATTTTTTTTATTTCAATAAGGTCATAGACCTTTGCAAATTCACTGTAATTTATACTTAAGGGTTTTAGTTTCAATATGTTTATGAGAGGTCTTGTTGTTAAATTTATTTAGAAAACTAAGGGTTGAATCTAGACTAAAACTTAACATATAACATAAACTTTTGAAAACTAGTTTAATAAAACTCTAATAGGAATTTAACCCTAGAATCTACTTAAGAATTTAAAATTAAGACTCTAATTTATATAATAAAACAACTTGAAGCATTTAATCAAACTGGTGGAGAGTAAAAATATACAGATCTTAATCCAAATCATAATGACTAGAATTACAACTTGTAAACATAATTAAATAACTTGGAAATGTAGAAACATCTTACCTATAACTATGGATCATGTTAATGGCTAAAAGACCTTCCACACTCAAACACCCAAAATTAATAAAACCCTATCGATTTCTGACCTTAGAACTGATAATTGGATAACTTGGAGCTACCACGTACCTTCTAACCTTGACCCAAAACCGTTCTGGGTTCTAGTACAAACCCCCCTGAGCTGGATTCAACATGCAAGTGATCTAGAACTCCTAAAGATGAGGCTTCTACTATTTGAAAATTCAGGCTCTATATAAAAAATGCTTTCTTTTGGAAAATGCTCTCCCAAAACTATTCATGAATAATGATCAGATCCCCAAGCCCTCTCTTTCCTTGGGTCTTTATAGAAAATCTTTTAGGAAAGGGTAGTTTGTTTAAATTTCAGTTAAATTAAGAATTCATTACTTTCTTGAAAATAATATTTAATTGATTTATATGGAATTAATAGTTATTTTGTTTAACTATGAACTTTTTACTAGTTCCTACTTAAGCTTCAGGATATAATATTTATTTAATTATTTTAGTTTATAATAAATACATAGACACTTATTTATTATTTTAGTTATCTTTATTTCCTTATATATGTAAATATTTTTTTATTAGTAATAAATAAACTTTCCATATTATTCTTAATATTTATTCATGCATAATATATCATAGTTTATTTATTTTGATGCTTCCCTTAGTTACATTATTTATTTTATCAATCCCTCAGGTAGGGTCTGATCGATAAACTANATTCTTAATATTTATTCATGCATAATATATCATAGTTTATTTATTTTGATGCTTCCCTTAGTTACATTATTTATTTTATCAATCCCTCAGGTAGGGTCTGATCGGTAAACTAGGTTAGGAGGCTCTAGATCCTCCTTGCATGTTGGATTACCTCGTTTATTTTGGTAGTTCTTCTAGTCCTTGATGAGAAGTAGATTTGAAATTTCATTTGATCAAATAAAAAATAAGTATCGTAAGGTTTGGTGCTATTCAAAGTCATTATCACTCAACACACTTAATTTCAGTAACCCCTAGCTCTAGTATTCAAAGCCTAAGCTCAACAGTATTAATTTGGGCATTATACTAGTGCAATTCCAGAGCCTATCACTCAACACTAATACTAGGATGTAGTTGTATAGTAAACCTAGGGATACAATGACCAAAGATCTGATGCTCCAGAGCTTATGCTCAACATAAATTTGGAATGCTCCAAGGCTTATGCCCAACACTTCCAATCTTATAAATCATGTGTTTCAACGCTTATTCTCAACACAAAATATCATAAGTCATGTGCTCTAGAGCTTATGCTCAACACAAATTCTCATCACTTATGTGCTTCAGGGCTTACACATAACACATTATAGGACTCAATCATGCATTCAGTATTCTGCACATTGCATCACAATAATCATATCAATATATCTATTTTCTAATCACACAATAATAAATCCAGTACATTGTACCATGAAAATAGTATTTTTCCATCAAGGTCCACACCCAACATATATAATAATATACAAGATAATAAAACATGTGCATTGGATTACACCCAATATATCTAACTAATTAACATAACTCATGTGTAGTGGGGCATACACCCAATATATAAAAATAACATCAAAGTAACTCATATGCAATGGGGATAATTCCCATTATAGTTAGGGTCAAAATTCAAGATATTCCATATGCAACAATCTATGGTCAGGCACCACCAATGCTCCTTCCATACACCCCCACTAGTTCACCATCTCAGGAAGTTGACACGGTTCTTCGAAAATAAGATCAGATTCTTCACATTTTGCAGGACAATATTCATATGGTAAGAAACTGAATGAAATAACAAGCCAATCAACACTATTCTAAGTGCACTTTTCAAGTCAATGATATGTTTTTTATTCGTGTACAACCTTACAAGAAATCATCCACAAAACTCAAAGGGAATCATAAGTGGGCTCCAAATTTTTATTGTCCATATAAGGTTCTTCAAAAGATTGGTTCTGCTATTTATAAATTGGAACTTCCTCCTTCTCGAGTTCACCCTATATTTCATGTCTCTTGTCTTAAGAAAGTTATTGGCACCAACATCAGAGCACAAACTATTTTACCAGAACTGGATAAAGAAGGATCCATCATTTTGGAGCTAGATACCATCCTCAATAGGCGGACTCATTAGCTTCACTCTTGATCTGTCACATATGTATTAATTCAGTGGAACAACATGAAACTAGAGAATTAGAGGAAATTTCAATTCAAAATGGGCCTCCTAAAAGAAATTAATAAAATAATAGTTAAAATAATAAAATAATATTTATTAATTTTGGAGGAAGAAAAAAACTACTTTTTTGTTTGTGTTTTCGACATATCTCCCCGTGTTTTTACTGAAATTTCGATCAAGAGAGCTCGTTGGATGCAGAATTAAATTCTGCATCCAACAAGTACCCACTCGGCATATCTTTTACGAACCCCTCTACCCCCAAAAAAAAACGAAAT
>LPNX011174438.1:193448-215868 GCA_001517045.1 Pseudotsuga menziesii | reverse complement strand
AATGGTATGCTACATGGGAACCACTCCTTCAGATTCAACTACAATTTCCACATCTAAAGCTTTGAGGGAAAAACGTTTCTAAGAGGGAAGGCATGTTAGGAACCCATGTCAACCATTTTCTTTACTTTCTTAGTATATTTTTGTTTGACACATATTCTTTGTAGGTCCTCATGCGAGTATATTGTATTATCCCACATTCATGGAGAGTAATAGATTTTTATACTAGACTTAGTGTAAAAGTACGTGTTTATTCCACCTTCACGGGGAGTAATAGTTGTTTAAAATAGAATTAGTATACAAGTATATGTTGAGTCCAATGAAGGAATCCACAAATTATTTGCATTGATCTTTCTCAAAGGAGGTTTCCCCCTCGAAGTGGCCTTCAATCAATGAATTCCTTTCGTGTTTTGTTATTTTTGTTATATTGTGCATTTTCGTTATTTATTGTAGGAGGTTTGTCTTAGAGTGCTCCCACTCAAAATTTGAATAAAACTACAAGGAGATAAGTTAAATATACAAAATTTAAAATTCAATTTATTTTTATGACAAATATGCCAAGTCAACCATAATATATGACTTTTTTCTTGAAATTTTGTTGCTTCTTGAATTCCATCTCATCAAGGGCTCTTTTTCTTATAAGGTGACTCTTTTTCTTATGAATCACATTTTAGACCCTAAATTTTCTCTATTATTGGATTATGATGGGTATAATACCCTTGTGTTGACCCTTGAAATTTATTAAACCAGATTTTGTAAAATGATGTAATTATGTTAGTAAGGATTTTTGTTGAATAACTCATGACTAGGGTCCAACCACTAAATGATTAGGCATGTATAATGTAAATATCCATATATGGGCCATGTGTTAGGATTTCCATTATGACTTAAGGATACGTAAATATTATGTTGGAATATAATATAATGACATAATATGGTTGTGTATGGAGCACTAGAGGGGATATGATTCTACTAAAGGAGAAGATGAAAATGGGTGAGTAAATCCTTTTTTTTTGTATTGTCTTGATCTTAAAACTCATATATTTATTACCGTGTGACTTAAATGATCCATTTATCTTATTTAAGATATTGAAACTAATCATTTCATATGAATTCATTGGAGAGGTTGGTGGGAAGGTCTTCTCATATAGTTATGGAAGCATGGTTTGAGTATGCTCACTATGGGGATTGTACAAGCCCTACATTCTATAGTAAAAGTTATTGTCAGTTGAATTTTCACCCATTTTCATATTCCATTGATAATATCAATTTATCTCCATGTATGAGTTCATGTCCTACATAATTCATTTTGTCCTCTCCATTTCCAACAACTACCATATTAATAATTTAACAAAATATAGCACAATAAAGAGGAACGTACATACATTAGGAAGAATAACATTTGTAGGTGAGCATAAAGGTTAGGAAAGATAGGAATCCCTTCACCCATTATAAATTTTCTACTCTCTAGATACTTGAGAAGTTGTGTATTTATTTTACATACAATTATCTAAAAGAATACAACATATTGGAATATTTTGGAACACAATAAACTGCACGATAAGGTAGAGCTGATACAAGGTATTGTTTATTAGAGAGAGTAGGAATTCCTTGCATTTTATGGTATAGTGAAAGAGATTTATATGGATATGATGGTTTAATGAGATGCCTATAAGGATATGTTATGAGGATTTAAATGCTAAATGATGAGAACAAATTGGCTTGGATGAGAGAGAGTGAATTGAGTATCTCTTTCCTTTTCCTTGGTGGTGTTAATATTCCATATGCTTAGCTAAATATAATTAGTATTCAATTCAATTTCACAACAATAGCATGTGCAGGATCACTGAAAGAAACACAATCACAAGATGGACACAAATTCATCCTGGGAAACCCTCAAGGGGAAGAAAACCCAACAAAACTTCCTCTATATAGATGTATTAAAAGTACAAAAATAAAACCCCAAATAGGTGCTCCTTCTCCTTGTTGATCTCTCTATCTCTATCCTATGCACTATAAACAAGTGTATGTGTGTTTGTTCAAATAAGGAACACACCTCCTCTAATTATTATCTTTCTTCCACTTGAATTTTTTCCTAATAGGTCGGCCGCAACAAACTTACTGGGTCCACTTCACCTAGCAAGACACAAAATAATATAATATTATATTTTGGAGGGTTATATTGACCCGACTTACAATGAAGGTATTACCTCATGAATCTATGATAACGAAATACAATAGTAACATCCCATTGGAAGAATAAAGCATCTTGATACGTTTCAACAATAAAATACATTTAGAATATTCTTCAAAGTTACAATATTTCAACACTCCCCATTAGCGAGAAGGGTATTCTACTAACAACAACATCAACTATAGGAGGAAGGAGAGAGAGAATTTACAGTAACATCAAGGGGATACATCTAGACATCATTGGACGTTTTCAACAATCATCAGCAAATACAACAGTTACTAGAACATCTTCAACATATTCAGTATTGGAACATCATCTTCTACAACATTGATTCTTTATCTTTGATCTTCATCTTATGCAGCACTTGATCACTCGATCCTTTATAGAAACACTTGATCTCTCAATCAACGTCATCATTAGAAAAAAACATAACCTACAACACACATGATCTAATTACAGGATGATCAATCCCTATCACTTTAGGGCATAGTTCCAAGGACACTACAATCCTCATCTGATCCTCTTACCGGATGGTCAATCCCTATCACTTTAGGACATAAGTCAAAGTATGATGCAATCCTCATCCAATCCAATTACGGCATGGTTGATCCCTATAAATTTAGGACATAATTACAAGGAATATGCAATCCTCATCTAAGCCACTTATGGGATGGTCAACCCCTATCACTTTAGGACATAATTCCAAGGATGATGCAATCCTCACCTGAGACACTTACGAGACAGTAAATACCTATCACCTTAGGATATAAGTCCAAGGGAGATGCAATCCTCATCTAAGCCACTTATGAGATCATCGATCCCTATCAATTTAGGACATAAGTCCAAGGATGATGAAATCCTCATATGAGCCTCTTATGGGATGCTCAATCCATTTAAATTTAGAACATAAGTCCAAGGATGATACAATCCTCATCTGAGGCACTTACGGGATGGCCAATCCCTATCACTTTAGGACATAATTCCAAGGATGATTCAATCCTCATATAAGCCACTTACGTGATGGTCAATCCCTATCAATTTAGGACATAAGTCAAAGAATGATGAAATCCTCATCTGAGCCACTTACGAGATGTTCAATCCCCATCACTTTAATACATAAGTCCAAGGATGATGCAATGCTCATCTTTCATGGAGACAAAATTATATGGATCACTTTAGGACTAGTGTCTAGGGATGATACAATACCACCACTACAACATCATCAACCTACTCACCCTTTCAAGGAGTGTCCACAGCATCATCAACCTACACCCCCTTTTGAGGATAGTACACATCATCAATGTTCCTCCTTGAGATGAAATTCTACAATATCATCATTATTCCTCCTTATGAGGAAGGTTAGTAACATCATGATCATTGTTCCTTCTTATGAGGAAGGTCTATAACATCATCATTACTATTCCTCCTTATGAGGAAAGTATTTTTGGACCGCACCAAGATTGTCACGAAAGTATTCAAACTTTACTCGAGACAAGGGCTTGTTCATACATCAACAACTTGCTCATCAATACTCACATACTGGAGCTTTATAGCTCCCTTCTATGCCATATCCCGTATGTAAAAATACCATATTTCCATGTTATTTGCTTTGTGATGGAACACTGGATTCTCCATCATCTGTATACAACTATGGTTGTCACATAGAATCACTGTGGTATACAAGTATAGGTCAAATAGACCTAATCAACTTCCAAATCCATATGGCTTCACAACTAGAAGAACAAGCTACTAAATACTCGTCTTTAGGTGTGTTGAGAGAAACAATGGACTGCTTCCTGCTAAACCATGCAATAATGGCAGATCCTAGATAATAACATCCACCTAAGGTGCTCTTCCTGTCTGAGGTACTTCCATCCCAATGTACATTTGTATAACCATACAATCTGTAGTCATGATCTCCATCATATTATAGACCAAAGTCTATTGTACCTTTCAGGTACCTCATCACATGCTTTGCAGCTATCAGGTGAACACATTTAGGTTTAAATAGATACTGACTTAGGGTTTAAATAGATATTGAATTATATATATGCCGTTAAAAAGATTAGGCTACAACCCTGTTCAATTTAAATTTATGTTCAGTTTTATAATGTTAAGTTCACATCTCTGCCTCCTTGGCCTGACTGTATCAAGGAACCGGTTTCATAGTTTTTATTCACATAGTTTTACCTTTTGTTTGTCATACAAAGACCTGAAGAAAATCTCCGACTTTTTATTGTTTATATCGTATACTAGATTTGTCTAGAGCTAACTCTTAATTCTATTATAATTCTAGTGGTTATGATTTGAATATATGAAGTTTCATTACATAACACATGCGTAAGATTTGTTCCACATTAATTGTAGCTTTACTTCAAACTAATATTTTGCTAGTTAATTTAATTATTGTAATTACCATATTCTTTGGCTGCGTATATTGATGATATATACATACTCTGAAATATTGCGATTACTGATAATTGTTCATCTTTTTCTAAAACTGATACTATAATCTATGTTATTTTATTTAGGAAAAAGACAAGGTTTACATCATAGCGAGAATATGATTGTGTTTACCTTAACTTGTAAAATGGATTCACTTCGTAGCAAAGACTCTAACTCTTAGCATTTTGTTTCTGTAGAAACAAAATGTCTTTACCTATCAACTAAAGTAACTTGTAGTGATAAACTCTTTGATATTTAGTTAGTCATGTATTTATGTTGCTAGCTTGTGGTTGTAATGTCAAACTGATCGATTCTCTGTGCTGCTTACAACGTTATACATCGCCCTCTAATTTGTAAACTTATAGGTATAAGTAGACTTATTTGGATATTCTTGATACTGTAGAAAGTATTTTTTGGAGTTACTGTGACTCAAAAGTACTAATTTATTATAAATCTAGTCTATAAAAGAACTCAGCCTCCTGGTTCCAAACATAGGGTTTGAAAAACTCATAACCCTATTGACACCAGGGTAAAATACAAAGTATCGTAGCACCTACTATTACCCTGAAAAATATAAAGGTAATTTTTACTTCAAATATTATACTGACACTATAGGGTTTTGGGTTCAACTCCCGATGGTAGAATACCTAGATTTGAATGTGATCAAAACCTAACTGTAGGATTTAAGTTGGGTATGATTGTAAGAGAAAAACTCTTGGAACACTAAATGCCTAGGTTTTTAGTCATCTCTATTCATATCCCATGAGTGTGGAAGGTAAACGACCCAAAATAGTTCGTGGTTGCGGATTTATATTAACCCTATGCTTCTATTTTGTTAAAGAAGAACATAGCATGGCTGTGATATGTCTTACTGATTTTTGAAATACGGTGTTGTGTATCCAAGAAACAATAAAATTTTCCAATAACTTTCCTTGAAAGATTGGGGTTAATAAAATAAGCAACAAGCTATTGTGGAAGGCATAAAACTTTTTACAGTAAATAGTAAATAGTAAATAGCAAGAGTCGACCCCGGATCTGGTAGATCTTACAGATATCAGACCTCGATAGAAAAACTAGAATAATTTCATAAATAAAAGATGAAAAATGTTAGATCGAAGCTAAAAACCAAAAATTTACAAGGTCCTTCACACAACTGTGGAAATGTATATTTTAAATAACATGAAGGAAACTTAATACGATTGGAATAAAAGTAAATTTTCGTTTCATATTGGAAATAGAATGAAAATTACTTTTATCTAATTCCTCTATTATCATTTCTCTAGTTGCATCCAATAATAATATAATGGAAATTCTTTCATAACTGCATCTAGCTTAGTATAACTCATCAAAGGACTTGTTCTTTTAATATCCAACTATGTTCTATTCTAGAAACATTTATAATCATTCTACCATGGAAAAATCTATGAATATAGATATATAGATAATAAATATCAATCTGTACATAAAAAATAAATTGCAAAGAAATATGAAAGCCTAGAATCTGAATGTAGCCAGAACAACCACATTCCTCTCAACCGTATATTAGGTTCATCTCTCCTCCTTTCCCTAAATCACCCTAAGCTAAACCATGCATGTCAACAGTAAGGGAAATCAACCTCAGTTTCATATCTCAGATTCTCTCAGAGAATATCTTTCCTAACACAATGTGCTCACACAACAGCATTCTCTCCCAAGCATACTAAGAAGTTTCCTACCTCCCTCATATGATTTTCGTTTTATAGTTTATTTTTCCTACGTCTTTCCACTAGTAGACAATTCCTCATGGCATTTTTGCAGCTAACAAAATCCTTGATTTTCAGGGTCTGTCTAGTGCCATAAATGCACTTCTAACACTGGTTGCAGCTTCCCTAAGGTTAACCATTACTTATCCCTTACGATTTCATGCACAATATCATCATTTAACATGGTTGTTCCCCTTCATTATTATTAAAGTTAAAGCATAAGTGTTTATTACATCAGTCCTTCTAGGACTTAATGGCATACTCTCGAGCCAACTAATTTTATTAAACAATAAAATAAAAAAAATTACTAATTAAATGTGTGTACTTTTGGGGATGTTACACGCTTGTACCTCCCTTTGAATTTATTGCATGCCCAATGTATAACATATCACCCCCAATGTGTAAGGTCATGGCTAGGGTCACAACTATGGTGATTGTTATCACCATAGTCCAAACTTTTAATTAAAAAATTTTAAACCAATAACATGTGCTATGCTTCCAAGTTTTTCAAATGTTTTAATATACCCCTTGCAAAATTGTTTTATGAAGGTAGGGTTATTAATGAAGAATTATTAGGAAAATCCTTAGCTCTATGCTTATGTCCTAAGAAACTACACTTTAAAAATAAACCCCAGAGGTTTGAACACGTCACCTTGACAAGAGGGAATTAATGTCATCGTAATTCAGAGGCAAATCCACTAGTGACATAAAAATGCCTATCAAATATAGAACCAATGCAAGTTAAATTACATGCGTAAATACATGTGACGACAACTTTCATACGTTGCGACCAACAATTACATGTTACAATAAATAATGAATAATAGAGTAAAATCTTTTTTTATTGTTCATGGATTTTATAGGTGGGTGGCAATGGGAATATAATGAAGAACCTTGTGAGGAACCTTTTTTGTTAGTTGATCTATTTGATATCTACTGATGTGACATTCTGGACA
Organism: Pseudotsuga menziesii; assembly: GCA_001517045.1. Taxonomy (NCBI): domain Eukaryota; kingdom Viridiplantae; phylum Streptophyta; class Pinopsida; order Pinales; family Pinaceae; genus Pseudotsuga; species Pseudotsuga menziesii. The sequence continues at coordinate 208,534 of LPNX011174438.1, read as the reverse complement.
TTTTGTTTCAAATTCATGTTAAGGATATTTAAACCAGTTAAGGATATTGAGTGATGAACTGAAGAACACCAGGGTACCCTCTCGGGTTTCCCTCGCCACATCACTACAAAACATAATCAGGTCTATCAACAGTGCCCACATCAAGATAACTAATTTGAGCCAATATAGGGATCAAATGAGAGAAAAGTATGAAAATGGTATATCCAAAGAATATATAAAAGACCTAAATATCACAAAAGCCCAACTGTGGAGCAAATTTATAGATCTGAGAACATGACAGACTCCATATGTGAGGAAGAGGTGAGTTTGCATGGACTGGTGTAATTACTAGCCATGGAGAGAAAATTGGAGGAAGAGATGGTTTATGGCTTTTGACAAGCCTCCATGCAACAATGTCGAGGTTCCACAGTATTTTACTAAGAAAATGTGGGTCGATTTTGTGTTAAGGTTCCATGTGAACTACTTCGACACCACCGAGTTCTAAGGCGTTGGTTTTGGCTCAACCCAAGTTCGACCTCATGCCCATCGAGACCCACTCAGAGGACTTCCCTCACTTAGGCGAGAGCCAAACCCCCTTCCTTAACCCCATGGGTTAGGTAGCGGGATAGATGATATCCATGAGTCCGTTAGATGTGCCACACGACACATTTTGAGGCATACCATATTTGTTGCTATGTCCTCATAGAGTGTGTAGGACCACCCCGAGATACACACTTTTTCACGGTCTACTGGTCGTGGGTGAGGGAGAGAAGCTATATGTGGTAGCCAAGATGATCCATCCAGCTGGACGAGACTAGTGCCACATCATTGTTCTCGCTGTGGGAATCCATGCCATGTTCCCATCAGGGATAATTTTAGGGGCAAATTTTAGCACAGTGGGCTATTTTTCCATGTTTTTCTCCCAAAAAAGATTCACCATTTTGGATTTTTTGAAGCCCTATTTCACCCAATTTTGATGGGGTAAAATTTTTTAACCCTAAAAATTACCAAATTATTATATAAATGATATAAAATCCTTCGAAATTAAAATTTTTTTGAAAAATATTGCCAATCATTTTATAGTTGGCGTTTTAAGAATTGGTAATATTTGCCAACATTTATACACTTTTAAATAAGTATGGTTCCTTAAAATCATCCCCGGTTCCCATGCAGGAGCATGCCACAGAGAGCTACCTACAACAGGTTAGTTATTCTTTTATTTAATGTTCAATTATTGATTATACGTTATGCAATCACATAATTTATAATAAATTTAACTTAGAATCTCATGTTGATGACTTGATTTGTTTTAATGTACAACTATTCAGTGCTGAGTCTTCAACACCCAGGTGGGAGGACTTTGGTTCCTTCAACCTAGATGGAGCCTTGGCAGTTGCAGAGAACATCATGACACCATACACATAGGTAGTTTTCTTTCAGTAATTAAATGTAATGTTTGTAATTAATATTGTCATCCAATGTAGTTAATATTTAGTAATCGAATCTAAATATTTTTGTGTTTCAATAGGTGTCCGCAGGAGTGAGTGACCATCCATCCTCATTGGGGATCAACAAATCCCCTCCTGTACAGATATCATGTAATAAAGTATAAATTTCATTTCATTTTTATGGCTTAGTTTTGTATAGTTATATTTTTATGTACTAATATATGAGGCAATGAATATGTATGTAGGCCTGAGCACATAGGCATGTCAGTGTCACTATTTCTCCATCGACTACCTTTTTCCACCCATATATGCTAGGTGTAGACCCTAGCATACATTTCCCTTTCCTTGCATCCCTCCCCATCCCACTCCATCGATCCCTTGCCTCCCATCCATGACCATACTTTCATCCATCTCACCCTTCTTTGTCATAGCCTTCGCTCACTCACCTCCGCCCCACCCATCCACCCCCTCCCTTATAATTTCCCATGTTTCCACCCTCCCCTCTTTGACCATGATACACCATCCATCCACATTCACCCATCCCTCCACCCCATCCCATACCTCAGCCCCCTCCCCCATATTCCCCCACCACCCTTGTTTCCCCTTCTAGGGTGGCCCATTCCATTCTACAGCCAGTTGAGGTTTATCCCCCTACATCACCACTTCTCCCACTCAAGTCCACACCCTCTCTCACCATCCCCCTAGTTTTGTATCCAACGTTGATGTGGCTACATCCTCTATTATGCCATCCACCCTAGCATCAGAGCAGGTTGTCCACCCACTGCTCCACCTTCCAGCCCCGAGGACCAGCTTGTTGCGCTCATGGTGAGATTGATTAGATTATGAAATCTCTTGCAATATTAACAAAAATTAACATAGGTAGTAAATTTTATGAGTTATCTTGCTATTTAAATGTTGTAGGGTGGCATTGCCGAGATACTTGGATCACAGAGGAGGGAAACCCTGTCACCACTTACGGTCCTGTCTGAGGTGAGCTACTTAAGATTTGAAAACTTAATTTTGATTTTTAAATTATTTTTTATACTTGTATAATTTCGTGTAGGAGTTGACATTTGATTTTTTTCGTTTTAGAGCCCAAGGGGAGGGGGTTGAAGTGGCCAGAAGGACTGATCTTCCTCTAGCTCAAAGAAGCGGAGGATTTATTTTGGAGGTGCACCTGGGAGCTCCTAGGGTGGGAAGGAAGATTGAGAGACCCTCCTATGTACACTATCCATGATGCATCATTTTGGCATGAGTTTCCATATTTTGTATAGGGCACGAATCGTCATATTTTGTATAGGGCACAATTTGCCATTATATAGACATTGGGAATGATGTTCTATTTTTCACTACTATTCCATATGATTAGAAATTTGTCTATATGAATATATCATTTTTCACTTCTTTATATTACTTTTCCTTTGATTACATATTTGCATACATTATGTCGAATGCAGTAGTAGATTATAGTTGATGCGCTTGCAATACTTATTGTTGACGAAGCAATAAAGTATGTATGTTCACAATAAAATGCATAAAAAGTTTAACACTATAGGTTAGTTAACAAAAAAATACACAACTGCATAAATGTGTACAATAACAATGATAAATTTAAATACCAAATACTCGATCTTATAAATCATAGTGCAAATAATTTTTCAATCTAGAAAAATTTCCCATGAAGTATTCCTCTTGCTACCAAATAATTTTATTGAGATCTTTTTCTAGTTTGTCAAGCCTCCCTTCACCCCTTGGCCCTTCCATTTGTTGTCTCGGCTTGTCATACCTAGATTCGGCCTTGTTATTGCAGACCTAAACCCTAAGGACCTATACCTAACTAGACACCTAACCTAAAACCCTAGCTTTCTACCCTTCCAAATCCTTCCTTCCTTCTCCATGTCCTAACCTACTCGCTTACATTTCCACCTATCCTCTCTCATTTCCCAACCCTAATCTTGGAATCTCATACTCCTATCCTCGGCCTATAGGATTAGACCTTGGCCCACTTTCAAAACCCCTTCTCTAGCCTTAGCATCCCTCCTAAGACTCTACAAGTAAAACTCTCTTAAACCCTAGCTACCATCAACTCCTAGATAAGAATCAATTCTAACTAAATTTGGTCACTCATTCAATGAGTGTGTAAGATTGTTTCTTTCTCTCTCTTCCACAACAAGTACACCAAGTAACCTTAGGGTTTCTCAAATGCCACAATCCCTAGCCTTCTTCTCTCACAAAAGATAAAAAGTTAAATAATTTATGTGCTCCTCAAGGTGAATTTCATGAAGAATGTCATCTAGCCCTGTGTTGAACCCTAACTCCTATTTAACCAACATACTAATAGCTACCCTCTCCCTCTTCAATGTTACCTTCTTTTTTTATAGATACACAGTCATAGAGGACTATGTATATCATTGACATTTCCAGTTATACATAAGAAGTTTTGACATTGATATACACATACATTTGCACTACTAAAATACCAAAAAGGCCTCTAAAAACATGTACAAGATACCATCTTTGTTCAGGACTATCATATAGGTACTTGTTGGCACTCTTGGCTTGACTGGAAATTACTATTTGTGACAGTCATAGTAAGATTTGTCTTGGTTGGAAAATACATTTAGCTTGACAGTCCCATTCATTGACCAAGTTGGAATTGACAATACTTGTAGTCCACTTGTATTTACCTAACAATTGTATTCCTAATTGTAAACTTGAAATTGACATAGCTATTGCACCTTTACTTTGACTGGAAGCAACATTTTGGGATAGTCATACTTGGCTTAAAGTTATCATTAGCTTGGCAGTCTTATTCATTGTCCGAATTGGAATAGATAGCACTTGTTTTCCTTTGGTACTTATATAGTCATTATTGTCTCATTTTGCAAGCTAGAAATTGATATTCGAATGATCTTCTCTTACCATTTGATTGACTGGAAATTTCATAGTATTAATGAGCTAAGAATCATATTGATTATGACTGTTGTTGGCTTCCATTTGTTACATCTACTTGGCAAACATTGATTTTGATAAATTTGGCAATTCATATCATTTGAAGATGAAGTTGACATTGCTTACTCTCATTGAATATATACATATTTGTTATTCTATTGTTGATCACTTGCAATTTTAACGATCTGTTGTACTTGTTGCTTTGGCATAGGCTAGCTGAAGTTTAAGGGTTAGCATGCATAACCTAGGGTTTAGAATCAATGAGGAAACACTAACTGAGGTTAGCATTCATAACATATATTATAGGTATATGGTCTATTGGTTTCTAGTTAAGTGACACCAACAAATCTAATTATCTAAACCTAATGAGTTCATAAAACTTTAGTTTGTAGTGGTATGTATAAATGTGTAAACATTATTTTTTAGGTTTGTGGTTTGTAGTTCATGAAACACTATATTTTTTGCTATTTTTTCTTGTAGATTAGGTATATGGTCTAAGTGTATATAAAAAAGTGAGACTAGCATAGAATTTGATCTCTATGTATTTGAATTTCTTTCAATTCATGAAGCCATTTGTTGGCTTGATACTTGTAATCCATGCATGTGTCTCTACTTATATATCATACAATTATTTGTTTATACTTGTAATTCATAAAGCCTTAGCTTATTTGTTGTAGTAAAGGTACATATATTCTAGGTATATGGTATATTGGTTTCTAGTTGAGTGACACTAACAAATCTAACTATCTAAACCTAATGAGTTCATAAACCTTGGTTTTTAGTTCTATGTCTAAAATGTGTGAACCACAAGTTTTAGGTTTTTAGTTCATGAAACCCTAGCTATGTTGTAGTGAAGGTACACATATTCTAGGTATATGGTCTACTAGTTTCTAGTTGAGTGAGAATAACAAATATAAGATATAAACCTAATGAGTTCATAAACCCTAGTTTGTAGGCCTATGTCTAAATTTGTGAACCCTAGCTTTTAAGTTTGTGGTTTGTAGTTCAAGAAACCCTATCCGCTTCTTGACATTTGTTCTTATAGATTAGGTATATGGTCTAAGTTTATTTACATAAGTATATGGTTTTACTTTGTAGATGTATGTGTAAATCTATAATCCTTATTTTTTAGGTTAGTCGTTTGTAGTTCATGAAACCTTAGTTTTTTTTCTATTTGTGCATGTAGCTTAGGTATATGGTTTAAGTATTTCTACATAAGTGAGACTAACATAGGACATGATCTCTATGTATGTGAATTTATACTTCATAAAACCCTAGTTTGTAGTTATACGTGTAAATTTATAAACCCTAGTTTTTAGGTTTATGGTTTGTAGTTCATGAAACCCTAGTTTTTTTTCTATTTTATCTTGTAGCTTAGGTATATGGTCTAAGTGGTTCTACAAAAGAGAGACTAAAATAACACATAATCTCTTTGTATGGGAATTTATTTCAATACCCGAAACCCTAATTGGCTATATACTTGTAATTCATGTATGCGTTTTTACTTCTAATTCATACAATTATGTGTTTCTACTTGTAATTCATGAAACTCTAGTTTCTTTGTTGTAGTGTAGGTACATAAATTATATGTATATGGTCTATTGGTTTCTAGGTAATGGCATTCCAGGAGACCAACAAAGTCGATGGTTCGTCGATCCGACCTTCGGTTGCCATGTTTTGTCGAGTTGAAAGTCGCATGAAAATGTCATTCAGTGACACTTGGTGACACTTGGCCTAGGAGCGACAAAAAAATGGAGTACTAATATTGCATGTCACTGGCTTGAGAAATTGTGTATGTGCAATGTCGATATGGGAACATTACCAAGACTAGCACGATGGAGGGTTTTGCAGAGTTGACCCACCAATGCGAGAGTTGCATTGAAGGAAACTGAGGAAAACCCTAGTTTATGAAACCAATGCACAATGAAGTCTCTAGGCCATGAAAACATGATGGAGAATACCCCCTAGAGGTAATGGCATTCCAGGAGACTAATGAAGTCGACGGTTTGTCGATCCAACCTCTGGTTGTCAAGTTATGTTTAGTTGAAATTCACATGAAAATGTCATTCAAGGACACTTGGTGATTCTCAGTCCGAGAGAAAAAAACCAAATGGAGCAGCAAGATTGCATGTCGTTGGATCCAACAAGTGTGTATGGGAAATGCTGATATGGGAACACTACCAATACTGGCATGGTGGAGGGTTTTGCAGAGTTGACCCACAATTGTAAGAGTTGCATTGAAGGAAACTCAGCAAAACCCTAGTTTACGAAACTGATGCACAATGAAGTCACCAGGACATGCAAACTCAATGGAGAGGCCCCCCTAGAGGTAATGGCATTCTAGGAGACCAACGAAGTTGACAGTTCGTCGAACTAACCTCTGGTTGCTGAGTTATGTCGAGTTGAAAGTCGCATGAAAATGTCGTTGATGGACACTTGGTGACTCTTTATCCAAGAGCGAAAAACCAAACAGAGCAGCAAGATTGCATGTCATTAGATTTAGAAAGTGTGTATGGGAAAAGACAATATGGGAACACTACCAAGACTGGAACGGTGGAGGTTTTTTCAAAGTTGACCCACCAATGCGAGAGTTGCGTTGAAGGAAACTGAGCAAAACCGTAGTTTACGAAACCAGTGCACAATGAAGTGATTGGGACATGAAAACATGGTGGAGAGGCCCCCTTAGAGGTAATTATATTCCAGGAGACCAATGGAGTCGACGAATCATCGATTCGACCTCCAGTTGTTGAGTTCTATCAAGTTGAAAGTCGCATGAAAATGTCATTCAAGGACACTTGGTGACTCTCAGTCTGGGAGCGAGAAACCAAACAGAGCAGCAAGATTGCATGTCATTGGATTCGACAAGTGGGTATGGGAAATACCGATATGGGAACACTACCAATACTGGCACAGTGGAGGATTTTGCAGAGTTGACCCACCAATGTGAGATTTGCATTGAAGGAAACTAAGAAAAACCCTCGTTTATGAAATTGACACACAATGAAGTCACTAGGCCATGCAAAGACGGTGGACACTAGCCATTATGTGCATTTTGGAATGATATTTCATATTTTTTATAGGGCATGAATTGCCATTGTATAGACATTGGGAACGATGTTCCAGTTTTCCAAAAAGTGTATATGATTAGAACAATTTTTTATATGAATATATGATACACAATAACAAAGTCCCCTTAGGTTTATAGACATCACACAAGGAATTTCACAAAAAACATACACATATCAATCTAAGTGTTAATATTCTTTTAATTTCTCTTCCAATAAGAACTTCCAACCAGCAATATAGATTAACACAAGAAATGGTAACCAACAGTAGAGAGAATACACAAATGATATCTCACATAGGCACAAAACCCAAGAGATATAGGTATAACTCATCATGAAATAGCTCCCGGGGATGCCTCTAGGAAAGATTTTGCAAACTATGGTTTCCCCCTAGTAACCACCATGCAACCCTGGAAACGATGCACTGACCCTGCAAAGACCTATGCTAGGAGGTCGAGGGTGCCTATCCATGGTGGCCATTCCCAAACACACCTACAGGAGCCACCGGAATCAGAAATCGCCACCCGGTTTGGTTTTTGGACCCCGACCTTGAATTGGCTGAGGCATCCCTGAACAACTTTTACAAGCCTACTGCAACTCGCCATAGAATTTTGATCGAGGCTTTGATCGATGAACCATCCATTCTGTTGGGACCATGGAACAGGATTATGGCTAGGGTGGCCTCCCCCTCGACTCTGCATTGCTTGGGCATGCCTCCAGACCATATTTTGCAAACTAGGGTTTTGCCCCAGTAATCACCATACAACCCTGGAAACATGCACCGATCCTGCAAAACCATGTTCCAGATGGTCAGGGTGGCCTGCCCATGGTAGCCATTCCCAAACACACCTACAGGAGCTGACAAAATTGGAAATCGCCTCCTAGTTTTTTTTTTGGACCCTGGCCTTGAATTGGCCAAGGCGTTCGTGAAGGGCTGTTGTAGACTTACTGCAACTCATCATAGAACGTTGATCGGGGCTTCGATCGAGGAACCATCAATTCAATTATGATCATGGAATGGGATTATGGCTAGGGTGGCCTCCCCCCTGACTCTGCACGGCTATGGCATGCCTCTAGGACATATTTTGCAAACTAGGGTTTCTCCCTAGTGGGGTCCATGCAACCCTGGAAATGGTGCACCGGCACTGTAAAACCCTATGTTAGGAAACCAAGGTGGCTTGCATATGGATTCCAGGCCCAAAGAAACTTGTAGGAGCCGACGGATTCAGAAATTGCCGCCCGGTTCGGTTTTTGGACCCCGACCTTGAATTGGCCTAGGCGTCCCTGCATGGATTTTGCAAGCCTACTGCAACTCACCATAGAACATTGACCGAGGTTTCGATAGATAAACCTTCGGTCTCGTTGGGATCATGGCATGGGATTATGGACAAGGTGGCCTCCCCCCCGACTCCGCACATCCTAGGCATACCTCGAGGACATATTTTGGAATCTAGGGTTTTGCTTGAGTGGGATCCATGTAACCCTAGGAATGGTGCACCATCCCTGCCCATGCCTCATTGTGAGTGTGAACTACATTGTACAAGTTGAAGGAGGAGTGGTTAACATATATAATTATTCATATCATAGAATTTTTTGAACATTTATGGTAGAAGTGTTAATGTAAGAAGAGTATAAGCATAATTACCCAATCTCATTCAATATAGCCATCTTGGTCCTCTTTGTTGCTAATTGTCTCCATCAATATATCATGCTATGAATGAGGAAATAAGTAATGTAGCTTGGTTGAGTTCTTGTTTGAAATTGTCTGTAGATGGATTTTTGTGCCAACAATCAAGCTTGTGAAGTGATAGACCACAAGACCTGGTCTGTAATCAATGAATACATGCCCACTAGTTCTTCTTGATTTCCCATTTAGTGTTAGATATTCACCCTCAAACACCATCGAGCCAATAGGAAATTCATTTCCTTCATCATCAATCAATGATCCATTCATAATTGTATTACCTCAAATGCATCGTGCCAACCAATAATCTGTGCCCCATTCATTGTCTTTCAGGGAAACAACTGCATATATGTGTCCTGGATGTACAAGAACAAAGATATGGTCATAGTCTATCAAAATCACTCACTGGACCTCCTCCAAGTGGGTTGTTTCAATGACTACATGTGGTTCTATTGCAAGTGACAAACGATTGCAATCATCAACCCAATCCATGCGTTCGCATTCATCCCATTCATAGCTACTATAAGGGCTGCAAAAGCAAGCAATTTTCTGCGACCATATTTCAAACAGGGGATTTTTGAGCTTTGAACCGAATGAAATCCATGTGTTCCTTATACTGTGCCAAAACTATAGGAACTAGATCAATATATGTCAACCACTTACCAAATTTTCCTAGATTCCCTTCATGCCCCTGTTGATGTATGTTGCACTTTAGTTCGGTCTGACATTGTTGCAGAGCACCATTTAATTATGGATTCTACATATTTAACTATGGATTCTGCATATTTGATATAGTGTGGTCTTAATGCATGCATCGGCCCTGTCATGTTCACCTTTGTTGTGCTCAGTCTCAAAGTAGTTCCATATATGCGGCACATTGTAAGTCTTATGCAACATACTCATCCATTAGAAGACTCGGGCATTTTTTTACTGGACTGCACAAACATTTGACCATATCCAATGCTGATCCATCTATATATATCCCTCCTTTAGTTGATCATAGAAAATTCGAAAACAATGTTGCACATAATGCAAATCATGGGATTTGTCATCACTTATGTAAAAGTTTGTCTCCTTCTGTATTATCTTGTTGGTAATGCTGATCTCAGGGCCATGGCTATACGTAATATGTACCATGATGCTGACTTGGTCACAATGGTAGTATTGAATCTGAATTCATTTTGTGGCTGAAGGTGTAGTTTTTAGCAAAATTCACAATTGACAATATGGGCCCAATGGGAAATTTGTCCCTGCATTTTCTGTACTACTTATCCTACCATCGCGCTACATGCACATGCTAAACATACTGCTTGGTTTTCTTGTACAACTCCATAAAAAAACCACATACTCGTACCTGCTACCATGAAAACAAGGGTGGTATTAGAATGAGACCTTTAAAGATTGTATATGTAGAAACTGAACATGTAAGAGGGAAAACATGAAATAATCATTTGCACATGTGACTTCGCCAATGTAATCTTTTCACTTTCCTTCGCACTATCTGATTGATAGGTTACGTACTTGAATCTCTGCATCTCCATGATCATACTGCTAAATTGATGCTCATCGCTTCCATGAATGCAACGGTTCAAAATAGAAAACCCACTGCACCTGGAACAATTCCCATATAGACATGATTTTCCATAGTATTTTTGTCCTTCATGCCTTGGACACATGGCACTGCTAATAAAATATCTCGATGCATTCAGGGGTATTATGGATTCATTGCAACCCTGCTTAATGCTAGTATGCAAATCACAAAATATATGTTTATGTGTGTCATAAAATTATTCATATTATACATGGTATATAAAACAACATGTGTTTTGATCAATGCATACACGAATGTACCATGGTTTACATTTCTCAAAGGACCTTTGGCCCAGGTTCAATTGTGCGTGCTCTCTCCTAAATCTCTCATAGATTTTAGTCTATGTCATGTCAAGGAAGTGTTTGACATGGGGTTCATGTTTACTAGAACCTTTTCTTAGCTTTAGAACATATCTTTGGTTAGATGAAGGTCTAGTATGATCATGACAAAAATTTTGTACTAATTCCTTAATAGCATCAATTAGATTCATGTCTCGACGAGGAAACCTGCCAACAAAATCCCAACAATATTTTCAACTTAGAGTCTCGATATTTTCTCTTATAACATAGTACTTCTTAACAGATTTTATATTTAATTTAAGTACGCGAGAAGTGTGTAACAAGAGGAGATGTTTTCATGTGGACTTGCTTACAACTTATTCTGATAACACACGACGAGCCACACAAAAATATTTAGTATGATATGTCTTCCCAATCACATTAAAAGTAGATTGGAGATTTCTAAAAATATGATTGCTAGCCTCTGAACTTCTAACCATTTTTATGCCCATAATTCTGCTAACAACAACTAAACAATTTGACTTTCACAAACATAGTAATAATTGACATTTACCTGCATCACCTTTGGATTCAAAATATTCATTCATTAATTTGCTACATTGCCAATCGATAGTGCATTTGGCCAACTTACCTTCAAGGCCTGAGAGATAAATTTCATCCACATGGATATGTCTAGGATTCATTTTTCTTGCACTAGACAGTCGAGGTAGGGAAGGTGGACATGAGATACGAATCCCAGAGCTTCTTTGTTGTGGTGCTTCATTCACATGTTGGTACATATTGGGAGTGTGCTCAACATGGTTGTGGTATTCTTAGATATATTGCAAATTAATCATTGCTCCTATGTCCAATGCATGAAAATCACCATCTCTCAATATACCTATGTCATCAAGAGCTTTAGCATGGATCATTGATGGATTGTTGGCTGGAGATTGTGTTGATGTTGGGATTTGAGTTGGGTCTGTTGGATGCAACCGCTTCACCTGTGGTTCTGAACTAGAGGTTTTTTTTTCATCAACTTTTTTAGGATCGCCCGAAGTATCATTGGAAATGTCTATACCATGTCTCAATATTTCCATTCCCATCCTGTCCTTTTCTCTTACCTCATTTTCCTTTTCAATGGGCATATTCCTTCTAGTTTTTCTTACTCTGTTACGTGAGTTTCTCATCTCCAAAAGTTTCTTTATCAAAACAATGAGGTCTACCCCTACATAAGAAGCAACAAATAAGGTATTAGTTCCATTATACAAGAAACATGATGTGTTCCAACATAATTAACTAAATTACAGATATGTTAGTATGGTAATTATTGGCATTGATACATAAACGTTGATTAAAGTTTTCTCTTTATGTTTGAACTATTTGAGTCAAGTTTGCAAGTATTACAACTATAGGATTATGACTTCCTTTGTGTTCAAAAATTAGTGGAAGTCACAATAAGATGAGTGAAATATTCTTCATTTCCAACACCTTCGCACAAGATGACATTAAATGTAATATGCCACATTAGTTGTGAGGGTAGACACAAGTTGGTGTTTGGATGTCTTGGGAATAAATTGAATAAATTACACTCATTAAGTTACACTAACTGAAGAGAACAAATTGACTAATTACAGAATGAGGAGGTTGCAAATCCCTCGAAGGAAGGAGCATTCATTGAGGTAGAGGCATCCATGTCAATATCAAAGGCATGTTATGATAAATGTAGCACGAAAAGGAGAGCTATAAATCCCATATTTCAAGTGGATCTATCGTCAAATCTCTTATTACTATAAATAGCAGAGGCAGGCTTGCAGCAGGAGAAGGTGACAAAGTAACAATATTATATGCGAGGCAACTTATTGGACAGCCAGTTGTTGCACCTGTGACAGCAGACAAGTCTAATGTGAAGCCTCTTTCCAGGAATTCAGTTCGATTTGAACTAGTTCATCTTGTTTTCAACTCTGCAAATGAGAACTATTTGGCTATAGCTGGGTATGAGGAATGCCAAGTTCTCACTGTCAATTCTTGAGATGAGATAACAGACCGTCTTGCATTTGAGCTTGCTTTGCAAGGTGCTTACATTCAACAAATAGCCTGGCTTCTTGGTTCTCAGGTTCAACTCATGGTGGTGACCAACAAGTTTGTGAAGATTTATGACCTGTCCCAATATAACATTATCCCTATGCATTATTTTACATTATTGGAAGATTCAATTATTGATGCAGTATTAGTACCCATCTTATGTGGTCAGCTAGTTCTTTTTGTACTATCACAACATGGCATGTTGTATAGGAAACAAATAGAAGTAGACGGTTATATTGGAGCTCAAGTTTTGGCAGAGACTATCCATCTCCACGGTAGAGATGTGCAGTCAAAAGGTATATCTTTGTGTTTCACATAAGCCTACAGATTAGTTTTCCTCTCTTATCATGATGGTTCAACTTTGATTGGGAATTTGAATCCTGATGCAACATCTATTAGCAGAGTATCAAGTGTTCTTGAGGGTGATCAAGATGGTCAATTAAGGCCTGCTGGACTACATCACTTGAAGGAGTTTCTTGATGGCAATGGTTTCTTTGTCGGCCTCTCTAGTTTGAAGTCAAACTCTCCACTTACTGTGTCTCTTGGTCCTATGGAGCTGTGTGCACAACTTCTGTGATTTCCTGGAAGTCCATCTTCTCAATGGGTTGGCATTTCAGCTTACAGGCCTCTCTCTAAAGACAAAAATAATGTTCTTTTTTTACATGATGATGGTAGTTTGCAGATCTTCTCATTTGGAATGGGTAGTGGAACTCAAGAATTGGAATTACTAAGACATGATTGCAACATCAATTCAGAGCAGGTGAAAAAGCTAGGCCTTGGCATCCTCAGTAATACAGCAAATGCTGGGATCAACCCAGAATTTCCACTGGACTTCTTTGAAAAGACAAGATGCATTACTATTGATATTAAACTAGGAGGTGATGTTATTTGTAATAGTAATTCAGAAGGTGTTAAGATTAATTTAGCATCAGAAGAAGGATTCTTAGAGAGCCCCAGCCCTACTGGATTTAAGGTTTGTGCACATATTCTTCAATCATATTTTTTTCTTTGATAATTAAATCATAGTTTGGCTTGTTCTGGTGTAGTTCTTGTTTTTCCATTGAAGGGGAATTCCTTTAATGTTAATACAGGATTAATGAAAGTTTTTGTAAAAGTAGGCATATGAGCAGATTATGGTTAAGAGCTATTGGATAATTTGCCTATGATTGCATATTTGCAGATAACTATGTTCAATTCAAATCCAGACATCATAATGGTGATTTTTTTTTATAAATTCGTCGGATAGCTGTCACTTAAGCGACGACCTGTAGGTGATTTTTTTTCATAATCCGTCAGATCGTCGTTGCTTAAGCGACAGCCTGTAGGTGATTTTTTTCATAATCCGTCGGATAACCATCGCTTAAGCGATGTCCTGTAGGTGATTTTTTTTTAAAATTCAATACCGTCTCTTAACCGACGTTTAAGTTTTCATAATCCGTCAGATATCCATCAGTTAAGTGACGGCTTGTAGGTGATTTAAAAAAAAAATTCAATACCATCTCTTAACCGACGTTTAAGTTTTCATAATCCGTCGGATAGCCGTCGCTTAAGTGACGGCCTGTAGGTGAGTTTTTTTCATAATCCGTTGGATAGTCGTCGCTTAAGCGATGGCCTGTAGGTATTTTTTTCAAAAAAAATTCAATACCGTCTCTTAACCGACGTTTAAGTTTTCATAATCCGTCAGATTACCGTCGGTTAAGCGACGCGTGTTTAAATTTTAGTATGAATTAGATGTCGGATAACCGACAATTTACATTTAACCAATGGTAAAATGAGCTGTAGATTTACCGACGGATTGGAAAGATGTTGGATAACCGATGAAAATCCTGCGACGCTTAAAAAAAATCATAGTGTCGTATATGCGACAGGGAAGTGTCAAAAATCCGACAATACAGCCGTCGGATTTTTGGTAGAAATGTAGTAGTTCCCCAACCCCTAACACCCACCCATACAAACACATCCATTGGTCTCCCCCCACCTCTAACCCCCCTCCTCCTCCTCTTA